>JAMFRD010000005.1:541295-749488 GCA_025502685.1 Pascua sp. PH4015B | reverse complement strand
CTAACCCCCAGCTGCCCCTTCCCCTACTCAATGGGCCTGCACCAATCGCCCCTGCCCCCCGCCCAGCCCGACTCGTGCGCCGCCCACGCCCATTTCCACTTTTACCCGCCCCTCCTGCGCAGCGCGAGCGTGCGCAAGTTTCTCGTCGGGTTTGAAATGCTCGGCGAGAGCCAGCGCGACCTCACGGCCGAGCAGGCGGCGGTGCGCTTGCGGGCGCTCAGTGCCGAGCACTATCTTGATGGCGCGAGTGCGTGAGCGCAAGCGAGCGAGCGTGAGCGCAGGTGTAGATGGTGGTCTGGGTGAGCGGTCGCGGCCGCGTGGAGTGGATCCGCAGGGAGTACTGTAGACGACACTGGACATAGATGTGTGCTTCCCCCGCCTCCATCGTCGCTCACAAGAGTGGACGCGCCTCGCCTCCCACGAACAGTACCGTAGAAACGGACGTTAGATCGTAGATAAAACCCGTAGAAACCCGCAACAGCCGTGCAATGCCAGCCTGTCATATATCCAGTTGTACAGCTCTACGTGTCCTCGAGCCCAGTCCATGGCGGTCCGCTTCGCCCAGCGTGCGGTGGCGAGGTACGGTGTTGGCAGACGTCGAGAGCGATTTTACACCCCGATGGTCACATCTCGGCGGTTCCGCGGAGTTGTCGTGGCATCGTCGGACGACGCCACGTTGAGGTCGGCCACCAGACACGCACCCTAAATGCGCGCCCTCTTCAACCCCACGAATGGTTCCCTCTCGGTTCAAAACTTGGGCAGCTCGCCGCCGCCCGCCTCCAAAAAGTCGAGGAAGCCACGGGAAAACCGCACGCACATGTCGTAGCACTGGTCAAACCCGTCGCGGCCGCCATAGTACGGGTCCGGAATCGCCTGCGGGCGCAGACGCGCACCGGGGGACGCGAGTGCGAGGTCGGGGTCAAAGGCGCCAAAGAGGACGATGCGCGCGCGCGAGCCGCGCGGCTTGCGGGTGAGGAGGGTTTGGAGGCTGAGACACCAGTACGCGTAGTGAGAACAGAGGTGGTAGGAGAAACACGGGGAAGAAGCGACGGAGAGATATGGGTCGAGGTCAGGAGTGGGTTCAGCGATCGGGGTCGGTAGGAGGAACCGAGCGCGAGCGGAGTCGAGAGCGAAAATCGAGAGGATAATAGAGAGTGGGAAGAGAAATCGCGAATCAAAAAAGGGTGGAGTGCGAAGAATGAGTCGAGTAGTTGACAGCACGAAGCGACGATCAGCATTGTCACTCGGTTTCAAACACTCGCAGCCAGAACAAAGGCAGCCGTACCAACTTGCAGCCATCTTTCACGGGTACCTGGCGGTGCTGCTGCAGAACCGCACCACGAGCTGCTTGCTCCACACCACAGTCGGCTTTGGTAACCAACACCCCTCCCATCGATCTCTGCTCTCCTGCTGCCCTTAATCCTGCTCGGTCCTCCAACAGTTCTCCCCTCAACGTTGCTCCCCATAAAGGGAACCTCAAGGGCATGGCCATTCCCTTCTAGTTCGACCCCTTCGAGCTCCTTATCCCCAAGTTCGCTCTCCTCACGCTCGCTCTCCTCAAACTCGTCCTCCTCGCGCTCGCCCTCTTCAAGTTCACCCTCCTCAAGTTCGCCCGCACAGGCCAGCTCCCCTCCAGCTCGCTCCCTGCCATCCTGCGCTGCCATCACTCACTTGCTCTGGTCCATCGCCAGGATGTAGTCGAAGCGCTCATAATCGTCCTTCTCAACGCGGCGCGCGATCGACGGGCACGCGATGCCGTTCTGGCGTAAGTGGAGCTCGCAACAACACGGCTGTTCAAGCACATCGAGCTAGGCGGTCCGGCTCGCGGTACGTCCTCGTTGCCAAACATGGTGGTACAAGCGAGTATAGGACGTGCAAGACACGGGGGACATACCTTGCGGCAGACGGCGATTGTACTACAGTCAGCGACATCCTGGAACTTGGACTCTATCATAGGGTAGCACGACAAGCTGGTTTGGAGTAATGTAACGCAATGCAACGCGGTCTGGGTTACGATGACAGCGCCCGAAGTGCTGTGAGCTTCGCCGGCCGGGCTCTTGGGGCACTTCTACTCCCGCCCATGCCACCGCCGAGCAAGATGTCACACGTACCACACCCTGCCATACCAGCCACAATGAGCACCTGCGCCCTATACTCACCGGTCATCAGCGTGGTCGCCCGCATGATACGCGCCCGTGCCGGCCGAGTCGACTGTGACGTTGATTCCTCGACGCTTGGCCTCGGCAACGATCACGGCCTCTGCCATGGGAGAGCGGCTGGAGTCAGCGGGGGTGGTGTAATGGGTCACAATAATATTCGAGGAGGAGAAAGGTATCCCCCCCCCGTGGGGGAGAGGCCAGGAATCAAGGGACCATGGCTCGCGAGTATAGCCTCCCGTCGGTGCGAGCGCTTGCGCTGGAATGGTTGCCTGGTAGGTGCCGTGGTCCGCACGGCGACACGCGGACAGGAGCGGTACGATATAGGTAGACACTAACCAGATACTGTTGACAGTGACGCGAGTGAGCAGCGAAGACAATACAGGGGACGAGGGAGAGTGAGCGCACGCGTCAGTGACAATGGACAGCGGCTCGTAAACACGGCGACAGTATACACACTTGCTGACGGCGTTAGCTCAGGCGTCTGCGGAAGAGCTCACCCAAGACACACGGTGAGGACAGAGGTCGGCTGCTGGTTGCTCATTGTTGGCGTGGACGAGACGAGGGAGAGTGGAGAATGGTGGCAAGAGGACCAAAGTTGTAGCTGTTGCCACACCATGTTCCAACCTTGGGGTCGCTGGTCACGGCGCTGCGTCATTGTGCAGATCCGATCGACGCCACGAGGTCCACGTGCGTTATCAAAAGGGTCAATGACGTGTTTGAAGCAACTATCCCACGGTGGCATCTCCTGGCCGGGTATTGCCCCCGGCAGCATTGGCTGGGGAACGGTGTCGGGCGTCGCCGACAGACCGGACCCCATGGGCCATGGGCCGGAGTTCGGCGTGTATGTGTGGTGAATGAGCTCGCCATCGCTCTAGTCGTCACGGTACACTCACTCACTCACACTGCATGTCTCTCACGGCGAACGCGCGATCTGTTGCTCCTCGCATCGCGTCCTCGTTATCGACGTCTCTCGCCGCCTGTCCCCCTCTTGTTCCTCGCCGACGACTCGCTGGGCTCCCTCGACTGGGGCTATCTGTTGCTCTGCCTGCTCTAACTCACCGCACCTCATCTGCCCACCGTTCCACTGGTTTCCACACGACGTCACGCACAATGGCCAACCCCGTTGCTAAGTTCTCTACGCCCATCAGTATGAGCGGACCAGGCAAGCTGGCCGAGCTCCCGGATATCACCAGGGTGCGTTGGCCGTCTCTTGATCTGCAACTGGTTATCTTCGGTGGGAGTCACTAGCGGTCTCGGCGTAGCCGGCCAGTGTGAAGTAACCATCGCTCCGCAGCCTATGACGGTACCTAGGTCTATGCCCCGAGTCCGAGATACGCTGACACCAGCTCTCGCCAACGGTGACCCGGATCCTCGGCCAGAACCCGTCCCTCATGACGCTGCAGGGCACGAACAGTTACCTCGTGCAGCCGGCCAACGCGCCATCAGCCCCGCTCATTATCGTCGACACGTCGTCCCCCGGCGCCCCAGCGGAGGCGTACGTCGGCAAGGTTCTCGAGCACCTGCGGTCTCTCGCGTCCGAGGCGGGCTCCGATTCGCTACCTGTCGTCGAGCACATTGTCTTGACACACCGGCACGGTGACCACGTCGGCGGCCTCACTGCGCTCCTGCTCGGTCTCAAGAGTGCGGGCAACCCGCCGCCCAGGGTGTGGAAGCTGCCCTCGCCCGACGAGGCCGCACTCGCCGCCTCCCCACGGGACGCGTATTCGGCAGACATCACACTGGCAAAGACGCTCTCGGCGCTCGAGGACGCGTACGTTCCCGCCTCGGACGGCCCGGTTCACGCCCTCGCTGAGGGACAGGTCATCACCGTCACTGCACCCGGTGGCGGCGCGGCGGGCGTCGAGGTCGTGCATACCCCGGGCCACACGGCCGACTCTATCTCGCTCATTGTCCACGGCGACGACGGCGCGGTCATGACGGCAGACACGGTCCTGGGACAGGGCACGACGATCTTTACTGATTTCGCTGCGTGTGAGTCTGCAGTGGCATGTTACGTCGGTGTGAAGCAGGGCTGCAGGCCTCGATAATCCTAGAAGTTGTGATCGAACAGAGCTAACAACAGACCTCGCCTCGCTTCGCAAGCTGCTCGACCTCCGGCCCCGCGTGGTGTACCCCGCCCACGGCCCACACATTGTGTCAGAGGAAGCCTGTGCCGCGCACATCGAGGGCTACATCAAGCACCGGCAGGACCGAGAGAACAAGCTTATCGACGCGTTGCGCTCGCTTTCGTCGGCCCCAAGCCTCGGTGAACGCCTCGACGCCATCCGGGCCAAGGAGGTGGCCGACGCCGCATGCCACATTGGCGGCGACGACGCCGACCTCGCGGGCGCAAAGGCAGCCGCGGCCAAGAGCATCGTGGACGCATTCCCCCAGCCTGGCGAGCCCGGGAGCAACGCCACGACTGTGCCCCTCCTCTGCCGTCTCGTATACGGCACAGGCCACGAGCCGCTCATCTGGGCTGCGAGCAGGACCGTCCAGGCCCACATGGTCAAACTTGAGGGCGAGGGGCGCGCGCGGCGACTCACTGCCCGCATGCCCAAGATTGTCAACTGGGCCGTCGAGGGCGTGGAGGAGACCGAGGCGTGGGAGTGGATCGGTGAGGCCAAGGGCGAACCCGTCAAAATTAGGAACACTGCCTCGACAGCAGGGACGAAGTCAGACCTATACGGCGCGTAGCTGGTCAAAGGGGTAAACGTTGGGTGCAGTGGCAGTGCGACGATAGCTGGCAGTCGGATGTCGGAGGACAAGATTCAGTAGTTGACCTAGTCGACCTAGTGTAATACAATGCATCGTGTCGTTCATTCCTAACCATTCTACCTCGTGGGAGTATGCCGAGCGTTCTGCACAACCAGGCTGACTGTGCCGCGCTGAGTTCTGCAGGCTACCGGCGAGCGCCAAGCTTGCCAGCCAGCTCGGCGCGGAGCTGTTCCTCGCGGCTCTTGGCCTCCAGGCCCGCCTGGGAACGCAGCTCGCCAATGACATCCTTTGTCTTGCCAAAGTAGACGGCCGAGAGGAGGTTGCGCATCTTGATCCTGGTCGTCAGTCATCAAGAACGAGAAACCAAGAGAGGGGGAGTTGACCATTCGTGTCGCGCAGGTTCCGCGCCGTTCATCTCGCCATACTTGGTCGAACGGCAGTGTCGGACGGACCGCTACTCACTCCATGTCCTCAACCATGCGGCCAACGTTCGCGACATGCGCACCCGGAGATGGGAGAGGGCAGTCAATCTCGGCCTGTGTGTCAGTGTCGTATTCTCGTCCCAATTCAGCCTTGCTTCAAACGACGACAGGCTCATCAACCCATGCGTGTCTCATTACCTCTTTGGCGTGTGCAGGATGCTCACATCCGTGAGAGACAGCCCCCACTCGCTCCGAGCAAGGTAGCGTCACATCCCCAAACCGCGCACACTCACCTGCCGCGTCATGCTCCCACTAAGCGTCACATCACCCTTGCCTGCCCCGCCCTCGATCGCTGCCGTGGTGGCCATGTCAAGCACGAGCATGACCGTACTCGTGAGCTTGTACTTGGCCGTACGACCGCGCTCGACACATTCAAAGACGTGAAGCGAGTCCCACGAGCCTGAGCTTCCTGTCTCAGAAGGGAGGACTGTTGCGTGTTAGCGAGTGGTAGGGGGCGCAACGGAGTTTATCGGGGCAGCGAAGCATCGACAGAGATGACGACTGTGAATCATGCCTTGCCTCTCCCCTCGTGACACGCTTCCTCGGGTCAAGGTTTCTCGCATGCCTGTGGACTACCTCGCGTCCATGACAGGACATGCGCTCCTCGCCCGATCGCTCCCAAAAACACACGCACCCTTCTTCACAAGCACGACGCCGGCAAACTGCATGTCCTTTGTGGTGTTGGGGTCATCGTCAAGGTCCCAGAGGTAGACCGAGCTCGTCCCGCCCTCAAAGTACATTTCGCGATATGTGTCGAACGCAGAGTTGAGCTGGATCTCGAGCTGGCGGAGGCGGCGCGAGGGTACCGGCGCGCCCGGCGCGGGGGGAATGTAGTCACCCGACCATGGTGAGCGGAAGCTGTCGCCGTCGCGGTTGTAGTCGCAGCCAAGGTAGTCGCGGCCCGCCGCCTCGTCGCGGAGCACAGTGAGCGGCTGGTCGACGTTGCCGATCAGGTCGTCGGCATACTCTGGCGCAAGGTCCTGGAGCGCCTCGACGTTCTCCTCCACCCGTGTTGGGGGGAGTCGGCGGAGGAGGTCGAGGAGAGAGTCAAACGTGCCCAGTTCGTAGGACATGGTCGTCGTTGTACCGGGGGGATGAGGAGTGATGGATTCCAGTTACGAGTTGCTGCAACACTCGAACGACGGGCACAGCGCGGGCGGGGCCGGACGTGGCGCAGCGATGACGCGCAGGGTGGGCTGGATGATAAGACCAAACAGCCGTCTTACAACATCAATCCACGTCATTTGAAACACCACTTCACGTGATGTGCGCACGTGTTGGGTGGAGCGGCGGAGTTTGCAAAGAATTCCGCCGACTAGACTCTATTCCCCGCTGTGTTGCCGCCGGGCAACTGCCAAGAGGATTATGACAGACTCGATGTTTTCAATCATCCGTCATCCACTCTGTCAAGCGTACGCGCCAGTTTACAACCTCCCATTCACGATGAGCACCGCGCGCGGAGCCCGAGCACTGCGCGCATCGAGTGCGAGTCTGCAAAAGGGCGTCGGCCTAAGCTCTCCACGACTACCGTTGCGGCACGTCGAGAAGGTCACCAAGCTCCGCCCTTTGCCGGTGGCGGCAATTGAGGCCAGCCCGAGTCCAAACTTGCGGTCGGCGTTGGGCGCAGCACGCACGTTTCTTACCCGCCGCTCGACAAGCTTCTGGGCTACGAGCTATCCACCACAGGAGGCGCCTTCAACCGTACCGGCTCTGCCGCCGCCACTACCGAGCCCAAGTGCAGTGACGCCGCCGCACGACGATGGAGAGGGCGATGGCGATGGCAAAGACAACGATCGCCGCAGGATTCGCAAGGAGAAGTACCTCGACAGCCTCATGGACAAGGCGAGTGAGATGGGCCTACAGTGTGAGTGGAACGGACAAACTGCCAAGCTATGAAACGTCTGGCGGCGGGGCGATGGTGGTTGACCCCAGGCTCGATTCTCGATTCAAAGGGCAACTGGACCGTCGAGGAGGGCACGTACAAGAAGATGGACTTGTGTCGCGAGTTTGACCTGGACCCTCGTGACCTGCGCAAGCTCGACTCGCTGGCGCCATCGCTGGTGCCGGTTATCTTGACACGCCGGTCGTGTATCCTCATCAGCATCTTGAACATTCGTGCTCTCATCAAAGCCGACAGAGTGATCATCTTCAACGCACCGGGAACCCAAGACGATGAGGACATCCGCCGATTCAAGATTCACCTGCAGGCAAATATCCGGAGTGGCCTTCAACACAACCCGCGCGAGAACGAGTGCGAGGACGAGCTGGGTCTCAGCTACGAACACCGCGCCCTCGAGAGCATCCTCGTCTTCACGGCCAACGGCCTCGAAGAGGAGATGGGTTTCATCCGCAGCCTTGTGGCAACGCTTCTTGAGAACTTTGAGCACGACATCAATCGCGAAAACCTTCGCCGCCTCTTGATTTACTCGCGCCGTCTGGCCGGTTTCCAGAACCGCGCAAAGTACATCAAGTCGGCGTTTGACGAGCTCCTCGACTCGGATGAGGATCTCAGTGCCATGTATGTCACAGACAGGCTACACGGTCATCCACGCGCGATCCACGACCATGAACAGCTCGAGCTCCTTCTCGAGAGCTTTACAAAGCAGGTGGAGGAGATTATCTCCGAGATCGACACGACAGTCGTAAGTATTCAGCGCAAGCGAATTGTTCGTGTTGGCCGAGCTCACTCTGCAGACCAACATGCAGTCAACCCAAGAGGTCGCAGAGCTCATGCTTGACTCTGGCCGCAACGCCCTCCTCGCGCTCGACATCAAGGTGTCCATGGCCACGCTGGGCATCGGCAGTAGCGCCCTCGTCGCTGGTCTCTTTGGCATGAACGTGCGTCACACTCATCTTTTGCGGTCTCCTTCTGCTTCAGTCTGTGACCCATGCTAACCCTCAGTTGCCGACACAACTTGAGGAGAACCCGTATGCGTTTTATGTTGCCACTGGCGGAGCCGCATTCCTAGCACTCATCGTATACGGGTATAGCGCCCGTGTACTCCGCCGCGTGCGACACGTGTCTCTCGTTGGACGCCCCTCGTCCCTACCGGAGTCTGTCCGGGAGGCCAAGGAGCGCTTTGTCCGTGAGCGCATGGAGCAAGTCGAGCATCTCAAGGCACTCGAAGATGCGGCGCGGCAGCGAGCACAGACGCTGGCCTCCCAGCGGGAGGCTGCGCTCGCCAACCGCACGGGTGCAGCCGCAGCCGCAGCTGCGGTCTCAGCGGCCAGTCAGGCAGCCCGTCCGATTGCAGACTACGACACCCGCTGGCGACTGGTGCGCCGCGAACTCCGTTCCCGCACGTCGTGGTGGGACCGCATTTTCCACCCCAGCAAGTTCCGATACACACTCCTCGGCCTCCGTCCCACAAAACCCAACCGCTCGTCTACAGCTGTCGGCGTCAATCCCAGCTCGACCGCGCGACGACTCCCCACCGATCCCGCATACAAAGTTGGCGGCCGGCCACGGTCTACACCGCCTAAAAGCACACCCACTCTCAATCGCTCCACTCGCACCACACCCTAGCAAAAACTCGTTCATCCCCCGCGGGCAACACAACCCGCCAGGGCACCAACTATCAAGTTTGATGACAAGGCTGCACGCTGGAATAGCTCCCACGTGCCGCCGATTAATTATCTAGAGCGCTCTGGCGCACTCAACACCACTCTAGACCACCGATCAATCACCATCATTGTTGCACTGTAGTCGTAACCACGAAATGAAATGAATACTCTTTTGATGTCTGCCGAGCTCAGTATGCGGCGCCTCTGTCCAGAGTGCTAGCAACGTTGCCCTGTCGTTATTGAACATCCTGTATGTTGAGAACCGTTACACCATTTCGTCCCATCGGGAGAATGTCCTTCTGACGGGATTGGGTGCTTGGGCGTGGTTCCTCTGCCCACAATACAAGGAGTATGGTATTTGAATCCTGCTCCAGCTTATTCTGAAATATCTGCAAAGTCAATATGCCGGAAAACAACACTCATTGTCACAGTCACCCAGTTGTAGGCCCACGTCTTTGTGCCGCACAATATTTGTGCTTCTCAGCCTTGTGGAGAACGATTTATCTCTGGGTCACGGGGATAATGTAGCCATTTCTTTCTTTGGGAATGAAAGGGACTGACTTCCTGAAGCTTCTTTCTCCAGCAGAGGCAACAATTTTCTTGCTGCGCCCCTTCCGCATTTTATTTTCTGTACATATCTCCTACGGCAATGCTGGGCCTTCAGCTGGCAGAGAATCTGTGAACCTGAACATATCCGAAGCCTCACGAGTTTGACCTGCCACACACCAATAATTTTGTTTTCGCAACAAGACAATATTCAAGTGTGCATTTTCTACGGCACTTGGTTCTCTCAGCAGTTTCCTGTTCCCAGGTCATCCTCCCAATATTCCGCATCGAGAGCAAGAGACACTATCAAGAAGAAAGATGTAGTCAACTGAACTTGTGTGATCACTGTGAGCTATCCAAATTCCAACAGTATTCCAAGTTGACCGCTTTTGTTGAGGGCACATTCTCTTGTGTAAACGTTGCATGCCAACTCTACTTGCGTGCAGGTGTCTCTGCTCAGTTAAGGAGTGGAGCTCAACAAAAATGTCATGGTATTAATTATCGATGGAATACATATGGCAGTTGGTAGTTCTCTCCGGTTGCTTTGTACTGGATTTGCCCCTATATGCCAGTGCTCCACACTCAACGTGCAGAACTGCCCCACATGTATATCGAGTGCAATTTTATCCACATACACACTCATCAGTGTGCGCCTCTTCGGATTTCAGCGACAGGACAACTCCAACTTGATTGCAAACTCATCTTCAAACTTTTCAAACTCTGGTCGCATTATTCATTTGCCAGGAATAAGGCAGTGGATGTTCAGCATTGCTCTGACCTGTTCATACTGCTGAACGTGAACATGAGCCTAGCCCCTATTAGAATCGGAGAGTATTATGTTGCCCATTGTGGTTGGATAGCTTCAGCCATCTTGCAACAGCGACGAAATGACGCTGTCTCGGGCCAGAGCTCATATCGATGGCGAGACATGCTACTGTACGGGGTACGGTGCCTGCGGTAGGGTACCCCCGTATTGTAGTGTGGGGTACATCCGCTTGGCATTGTCTCGCAAGCGCCGCTTCGAATCTGAAAGGTCATTGCCCACGCATAAACCGCAGCCTTGAGCCATGGAAATCAAGCCAGTGATGTCAGCCTTCTGCACGAACGCTAACGACGTCAGGCCAGTGGGCAGGCCACAGCAGAACAATGAGGGATACAGTGTTGATGGTTTCAGCCGCTGCATCAACGAGCAACTTTCTCTGGCGGACTAACCCTGACTATGAGCTCACCAGCGGAGGAAGCCACACATACCGAGGCGACGTCGTCCACAGCGGCACTTGTGCTCCCATAACACTTGCCTCCTGTTTCACAGATGATCTAATCTGTGGAGGTAGCGTGCCCATGGCATTGATGACTTCATGGGCCTCACCAAACTCAAGCCTTACATCTTAACAAGGCCGGCCATGATGCCGTCACTGAAGTTGCCTAGCGGCACTCGGCCCAGATAGTGGCAAACTGAGGCAGTGCTTGGCGTGGCCCATGGGCCATGGGTGGTATGTTGCCGAATGGTTCCGAGCGCAACCCAATGTCAAGTGTCGATTGCCACTCAACGCTTACTGGGGGCCTGTGCCAATAGGCTTTCGGCTCGCGCACAGTCCTGGTCCCATGTGTGAGTCACCCTTTGATGTACCGAAAGCCGTTCTTTGACAAACGTGGGTCACCAACATCAAGCAGGGCATCGAACCAAGTAAGCGCAGCACTTCACTAGATGCGGCTAGACAGAAGGCGCACGACCAGGGGCGGGACTAGTGGCAATGTTGATTACGACCTTGTTTTGTCTCGAGTCCGGGTCCCCCGCATGCACACGCACACTAAACTGAGTTTGTGCTCGTGCGTCCCCATATCCACATCCGCCGGTAACACCGGCATTGTTCGCCGGCGCTGAAACACTTGGCGAGCTATTTTGAAGTGTGACATGTGGCTGTGCACGCGGGTGCACTGGGGCACAAGTGCAGCTGACTAGTCTCGTGTGAGGTTATGCCAGAACTGCTAGTGGGTTTGCGGTGTTTGGAGGAGACGTCTATAGTGCTTTGCTTTGTTATGCGCGAATTTGTGGTGGATGGCAGAGGTTTCGGAAGCACCCAGTGGCATGTGGCAAGATGGTGGTATTGGCTTGTTTCCTGCTGGGCTGCTGTATGTCCGCACGCAGCGACCAGCCACTTTCAAGCCAAGGACGGATGGATGGAGGCTACGGACCAACCAGACCGAGTTACTCTCTGTTGCTGTCGCGCGAGCATCCCAACCGCACGCACATAATGATCGCCACCCCGCTCATCCCACTTGCCAGGGACGAGACCCCATGCGAGCCCCGCCCTGAACCTCCGCAGCACACATCCATGGGCACAACTCGCAACCGGTGGAGTGTTTCATGGGCGCGCCGTCGACCCTGGTACATACTCCATGTAGCATAGTTCCGGTTCTGCCGAGAAACGAGCGGGAGCTGTCATGCTTGTACAGCAGGCAATGACAACACACGGCCAACGTACGCTGTGCCATGTGCCAGGTTCTGGAAGCGGTCGGCAACTAGCTCGAAATGCAAGGGCCGCGAGGAAGCTATGCGGCAATGACCTACTGCCGGGCGACGGTCGGTGCCTCATAAGCCACAATGAACATGCCCTAATGGCATGTGCCGGACCGACGGTGCCGAGGGAAGCTAGTTGGTGTATGCGTCGCTGTGTTTTGTTGTGTTTTGTTTGTGTGCAACCCCATGGGTGCAAATGGTTGCTAGGATGGATGCTGTGTGCACAGTCCCTGTGCTATATCGCGCTCGGCATGCTCGGATCCACCTCGCCTGATCGCACCTGAATGCCTCTGATGGCATTGGCTGGACGACTTGTTCGTGGATCTTATCGTCCCTTGGTTGCCCTGAACTTGACACTGACGGTTGGTGGGTGACAACTTTTTTAGTTGATGAATGCTGCGGATCCGATCAGGCGTGTAGTACATCGACCAGCAATCACGGACGTACTGGGGTACGCTGGTCGTGTTTGTTGTTTGTTTCCAAACAAGGCAGGTCCTGCATGCATGCGGAGGTAGGGCGCAGCAGACGTCGCCAGGCCGCCAGCTGACGCCAGTTGGCGCCAGTTTGACACCGGCGCAGGTGGCTGTATTAGCCGGAAGGAAGGATCCGACAATTACATTGTCCATGGCAGACTAACTGCCATTCCCGAATGTGACGATGCAGACATGCGAGGCACGGCACCGAATCCGGGGAACGCGGAGAACCCAGAGGGCAACAACCCGACCTGGTCTTCATCGAGCTGGAGGCGACGCTGCGCCCTCTGGCCCCTCATTGTCCCGTAAGCCACCCATGGGTGCTCCAGAGGAGGGAGGAATGTGTACAGCGGCGTCTAACTGGAACGTCACCCTGTGGGTTCCTTGGCAGTGGTGCGTCAGGGCCCAGGCACTTGCACAAATTGACACGTGAGGCTAAATCGGTGCTACAGCCGGTGCGAGCAACACACCACCACCCTTCCTCGATCCTCACACTTTGGATCGTCTCTCCAACCATTCCGTGAACGGGTGCACTGCGCGTGCGCCAAGCACTGTGGGACCTAACGAGCTTTGACGCACAAGCCATCTGTGCGGCAATCCCGGCACACTGCCCCCAAGACGTTGTCGCGCGACGCGTGCCGACCTGCTAATGCGATCCTTGAGACATCACAACAAGCTGTAGCTCCATTTGGCCTCGTTTGCGCCCTACGCGATACTGCCGTCGGAGTCACTCGTTTGCACTAGAGTGTCTTAACTAATCCCAAATTGGCGTGCCGGTGGACTGTATCCGGATGTCTAACACCCATGACGCACCCACGACTGCAGCTACCCTCGACGCAAGCGGCAAGGCGGAACTCAAGACTCAATGATCCCCTCACGCTATCATCCACGCTACTGCTCTCACCAACTGCACAACACGGGTGGCCTCGGGCGATGCGCCTTACCTGTCTCGCACCTGCCGAGTCAACTGCTTTCCTTGCTTTTCCTCGCACCGCATTGTTGGACCCGCTGCCTTGGCGATCCTGCCTTGGGGTGTCGTTGGTGCCCAGCCTCACGATGGACCTTCCCCCGGTTGCGATTGTTGTCCACCTTCCCTCGCACCCAGTGTTGTCCACCTTCCCTCGCACCCGGTCTGCTTCCGTCCGACTCCCCCCCGCCCAGCGCTGCCCCCTCTGCCAGATATATAAGGAGGGGATTTGGGCGACCGACATCTCTCATCCAAACTCTTTCTCTCTCTCACTCTTGTACCGTGTTCCACACTCCCTTTACCCTCCCCTCCAGCATCACCACCGCAAACATGCTCTACGCCAACGTCCTCCTCGCGCTCGCCACCGCCGGCAGTGAGTATCACACCTCTTCTCGGTCTCTTCCCCATCCTCTTGCGTTTCACAGCCACCTTCCCCTCTCCGTCGCCACCTTCCCCTTCTCTCCACCTTCCTCCTCTCTCCCGCACCCTCCTCTAGCTCGTCACCACCCCCTTCATCCTTGCTGACGCCACAGCTGCCTCGGCCGCGGTCACGCCCGCCAACCTCCTCGCTCGCCAGATCGACGCCTCGAACATCCCCCCCGAGTGCATCCCCACCTGTCTCCCCAACGCCGGCCCGCTCCTCGCGTGCCAGGCCGCGCTCCCGACCAACGACTACATTGACGCCTGCCGTCCCCTCTGCTCGGTAAGTGCTTGCTCACCACCTTGCTTCCTTCCTCTGGCCCCTCAGCTAACATGACCAGGTCCTCGACGCCGCTCTTGCCTGCATCAACTGCATTCCCGAGGTCAAGAAGTACGCTGCCCAGCTCCAGGCCGGCTGCGAGGCCGACATGGGCGGCAACCCCATCCCCCCCGTCGACGGCGGCAACTCGGAGCCCCCCAAGGAGGAGCCCACTAAGGAGGAGCCCCCCAAGGAGGAGCCTACCAAGGAGGAGCCGGCTCCTACCCCCACCGACGGCGGCGAGACCAAGCCCACCGACAAGCCCACCGACGGCGGTGCCCCCGCTCCCGGCCCCACCGACGCCCCCGCCCCTGGCGGTGACAAGATCGTGACCACCACCTGCGCCACCGCCGGCGGTTGCCACACCATCACTGTCGACAAGCCCAAGGTGAGTTTTGACTTGGATCCAACTTAACCAGATCACACACTGACAAAGCAGGCTGGCGGCCCCGCCCCTGCCCCCACCGACAAGGCCGACGACAAGCCCGCCGAGCCCGCCGCTTCGGACGCCGCTGCCGCCGCCGCCGCGGCCGCCAACAAGGAGGGCAAGAACTCGGGTGCTGGTCTCACCGCGGGCATCTCGACCGTCGCCCTCTTCATCGGTGGCGCCGTTGCCGCCCTCTTCTAAGCGCCTCTCAACATGGCCCTTCCCTCCCAGCGTCGACCAGTAGCCTAGTCTTCTATATCTGGTCCCGCATGGACAATGGACAGTTTGACGGTGATGCAATAATTCTTTGATGTCGCTTCCTCTGTTGCCTCGTTTATGGTTCTTGCTCTTCTTCTTCACTGACTCTTCTTCTTCCTCGCTCGTCTTCACTGACTCTCTTCTTCCTCGCTCTTCTTCCTCAGTGACTTTCCTTCATCGTCTGTGACAGCTTCTATGCGTCTACCATTTTTTTGCATTGTAAGCTTGCCCCCAACACCTGTGATTGTGGGCCTCTGTCACCTGCTCCACAGAACAAGCCACCAAGCGGCACCCCCTTCCTCCAACCTAGCTATTGCTTTCCCCCAACGTGTGCGACAACTACAAGCAGAACACATCTCTCCTAGCCGGATGCGATTAGTGCCCTACTAGGCAACAGCAGAGGCGGTGCAGCAGTGTCACTACTCACACCCTTTACAGCCACCGCCTAGCTCACATGTAATTGCTCGTCAAGTGCCACAACCCACTAACCGCTTCCGCTCCCACTAAGTACAGATCAGTACTCGGGTACGTACGCAGCCCCCATCTTCTGCCTCCGCATGGCCATGCCGCTGTCCCTACCCGGCCACTAGGCAGTCACTGAATACCCGGCTCTCCGGCCATGGGTCACACCACCCCGAATTGCGCGTTAGCGCGCCAAGCTGCCCAAGGGCCAAGCTCGCCGAGTCTGAAAACTGGGTGCGCCCATGATCACCATGCACCGTACCGTGGGTCGTGCATCCTTTGGCCGAGACGGAAAGGCGAGGCAGTGGTGTCCATGTGCTGCGTGTATGTGTCCAGGTGGTCCTGACAGATGTCTGTCAACACCAACAGCATTGTGACCTCAGCGACGATAACGTGTACCCAACCAACACCTGACACTTTGCACACTCAAGCTCACCGCATTCGGATTGCTCTGGGTGTTGCACACTTAGCATGTCAGCGAAAAGCAGTCGCACCTCACACCTAACCACACAACACTGCACTCAACACTGCACGCAACACTGCACATCACACAGCACGTGGCTCAACACCGCACACAACACATCACACAACCCACTGACGCAGCACACAGCACGCTCGTAAGGCCCTAGGACCCTCCCCTCCCCTCCCCTCCCCCCCCTCCGCCCCCCGGGGCCGTGGCAGCGACCAGCCCGCACGCCCAAGCATCCCACTGCACACATCATGGGCAGTGAGTGACCGGCGATCTCCCGCGTGTGCAACTCCTCAAATTCCCATGTCGCCATGTCACAACCTGAGGTGTCACCTATTTTCCCGCAGGAACGCACAGGAACGCCACATTGCGCTTCTAGGTATGTGCTCCCCTTGTCTTATCGTCGCGCCACTCCCGACCGCCACAACCGACGGCAGGCACGTCCAAACCCCGGCCCCTGTCCGTGTGGTGGCCGTGTTCGTGTTCGTGTTTGTGGTTCGAGGACGTGGCTGGCGGGGGTGCAGTGTGCATGTTGTGTTGGGTACGTAGGCGTTACCAGGGGTACACCTGATGCGCTCTTGCCAAGTACCTGCGAGCGCGATCCAAGGCGACGGGTCCAGTGGGGATGTGACGCAAGGGCATGTGATGTGACCCGCCCGGCAACGTGGGGATGTGACGCAAGGGCATGTGATGTGACCCGCCCGGCAACGTGTGCAGAGCTGGCGGATCAGGAGTGGACCGTGGCCGTGCGTGAGCATGCAGTCGTGGTTCATGGTTATAGTTGCGCCACCTGTTCACAGTTACAGTTACGCCGCAAGGTGAACACCGCTCATTAGCCAGGTGGTCCTGGTGGTCCCATGATGGCGGCATGGAGATGACCAGATCTCTTAGCCTGCACGCTGCTTTATCTTGACCCCAGATTGCCTTGCTCACAGCTTACAACTTGCAGCTCACAGCTTACGGCTCACCAGCTCCATCATAATCTTCCTGCACAGCTCCACAACCGAGGTCGTCCGCGGTGCGTGCCCGTGCAGTTTATCCGAGGCGAGATAACCTTGTTATCAACTCTGCCCGGTGCCCGTCTTGCTACCACATGTCCAGACAGAGGCTTTCGATGCAGGCTCGCGCTGGTTGGCCCGTCGTCGTTCTGGACCTTGGCGTCCACACACCTTGTCGCCAGCAATCCATCGCGACACGGCGGGCGGGCTGTTTGACACAGCACAGCACACAGCACACGACCCGCCGTGCCCGGCATCACTCTGCATCACCCCCGCATCATGCATCGCACGTCGCATCTCACATGTACGTCGCATCCCGCACCGCATCTCCGGACCATTCGCATCTCGAATACCCAGCGCAGTCCTCCCGAATCCCCATATCGCATCTTCCCAACGGCACGCCGCGGCATCTCACGGCGTCCACGTATGGCGTGCTAGTCACCGAACCGAACCGCCGAGGGCGACGCGCTGGTGCGAGCGGCGTGAGCGAGGGTTGGGCAGGGAGACACCAACGTGGGCGGCACAGGAGCGGAGCCCAGTGTCCGCCGAGCGTGGCCTTTCGGTTTGGGCACCTCACCCAGTCCCTGTGTGGGGACCGTGTGTGGGACTGTGTGTGGGATTTGTGGGACTGGTGCTGGTGGTGTCCTGAGTGTGGCCGAAAGTCCGACATGCCGACATTCCCCCGAGGCCCGGTGAATGCCGACCCCGCGGGGGTGGGGCATGGTCGTCGTGCTCGGTCTGGTCGGTCGGTGTGCTGCTCGGCTGCTCGGCGTGATGGCCGGTGGGATGGCCGGGGGTAGGCTGGGTAGTGACTGATCGATGGCAGCTAGATACGTGCGGCAGGGGGGAGGAGAATGGGGAGCAAGCCGATGGGAACTGCCGGTTTCAATTGTGCACGTGGGGGTTCCCTTGGAGGTGTAGAGGGCATACTGGTGCAAGTGGAACGATAGTGATGGAAAGTGGAATGCACGGTCAGTACGGTTTCATCAGCCTCAGGCACTCGCGTCTCAACTCTGAAGCACCTCGGTCTGTGTACATGTATTGGGTTGCATCACAACAAGGGGATATAGAGCCTCGGTGCGTGCGAGTGCTACGTTTTAGGTGTGCACGGGTTGCGCTATAGGGTAGGGCGTTGCGTGGCGTGTCGATGAGAGAGGTGGGGATGCGTGCGAGCGACTCGCGGCGCGAGCGCGGGGGTGTGAACAGACAATCGGGGTATGTGCGTGGTGGGTCGCGCCTGCCGGCCGGCCGGGTGGGGTGGTGGCTGGAGGGTGTCGGTCCGTCCGCGAACGCGATCAGTCTAATCGAGATGGATCCGCCGGGGATGCACTTAGAGCTTGGGGGCGCGGGCCTTGAGCTTCTGGATGAGCTTCTCGTTGACCTTGTCCATGTAGACGTTGGTGGTGACCCAGTCCTCGCGCTTCATGTTCTTGCCCTTCATGGCAAGGGCGAGGTCCTTGGTCATGATGCCGTCCTGGTCAATGACCTCGACACAGGCCGCCTCGAGGTCGCGGGCAAAGTCGCCGAGCTCGGGGGTGCCGTCGAGCTTGCCGCGGAAGGCAAGACCACGGGTCCAGGCAAAGATGGACGCGACGGGGTTGGTCGACGTCTCCTCTCCCTTCTGCCACTGACGGTAGTGGCGGGTGACAGTGCCGTGGGCAGCCTCGGCCTCCATAATCTTGCCGTCGGGGGTGATGAGCTCCGAGGTCATCATGCCGAGCGAGCCAAAGCCCTGCGCCAGAACGTCCGACATGACGTCGCCGTCGTAGTTCTTGCACGCCCACACAAAGCCACCGTCAGACTTGACAGCCTGCGCGACCATGTCGTCAATGAGACGGTGCTCGTAGTAGATGCCGAGCTTCTTAAACTCGGGCTCGTAGGTCGACTCGTAGACCTCCTGGAAAATGTCCTTGAAGCGGCCGTCGTACTTCTTCATGATCGTGTTCTTGGTCGACATGAACATTGGCATCTTCTTCTGGATGGCCATCTTGAACGAAGCGTGCGCAAAGCCGTAGATCGACTCGTCCGTGTTGTACATGGACATGGCAACACCCTTGCCCTTGAAGTCAAAGACGTTGAGCTCAATGGTCTCGCCTCCGTCCTCGGGAACAAACTTGAGCGTAAGCTTGCCCTTGCCGGGGACGACAAGGTCGGTCGAGCGGTACTGGTCACCGAAGGCGTGGCGGCCAATGACAATGGGCTTGGTCCAACCTGGGACGGGCTGGGGGATCTTGGAGAGGATGATGGGCTCGCGGAAGACGGTGCCGCCGAGGATGTTGCGGATCTAAGGGTTAGCGGGTGTGTGGCGTTGTGGGGTGTTTGGGGTGTGGGTGCGTGGGTGTGGGGCTGTTTGGGTGTATCATGGCCGTGTAGTCGCGGGTGTCACCGCGGACGTGCATCTGGGGTTTCCAGCGTAGTGCATGGTGACTCCAAAGTGCATACCAGCGACGACAACGATCGACGGGTGACGCCGAAGATAGCCCACCCGATACCGGTCGGGTCGGGCCGTGAGGCCCGGTGCATCGCATCGCACAAGTCCGGTCGGCCGCGGGCGGGCCGTCGGGCCCGCAAGCCACACAAAAAAAACCGAGGTAGTAGTGGAGGGTATCCAGACGCGGCAACTCACGGTACCGTTGGGGGACTTCCACATCTCCTTGAGCTTGAACTCCTCAACACGGGCCTCGTCGGGGGTGATGGTGGCGCACTTGACGGCGACCTGGTACTTGATGGTGGCCTCGGCCGACTCGACAGTGACCTTGTCGTCGGTCTGTAGACATGTCAGTATGGGTGAACACTATCTCGGAGTTGCATCGGGTTTGTCATCCGCCCTGGTTTGATTGGATTGCAAGGGTGCTGCTCCTGCAACCAAACCCGAAAAGCGAAAAGACTATCGTCGATGGTGTGGTGCTACTACTCACGGCGTCACGGTGCTCCATACCCAAGTCGTAGTACTTGAGGTCGATGTCGACGTAGGGGAGAATGAGCTCCTCACGGATCTTCTTCCAGATGATGCGGGTCATCTCGTCGCCGTCCATCTCGACGATGGGGTTCTTCGCCTTGATGCGCTTGATACCCTCGGGGGTAGAGGCAAAGGTGCGGGCGGCAGACATGGTGGCTAGGACGGAGGGGATGGTAGAGCGCAGAAGCGGAGTAGAGCGAGAGAGAGGAGAGATCTGAATATGGCAAGGAGAACAGGTTAGTTTTAAGAAGGAAATCGGGACCGAGGGGAGGGGGAGGGTCGGTGGATACGTCTACAGCAGCGCTGACCAAACGCTTTCTACCGACGGGTCGCGCGTCACAGACACCGTTTTGCCTCGGTTTACCCTGGGAAACAACCGTCCCCCCAGAGCGCGTTGGTCGGTCGGTTCGGTGCGACGCTCTGCTCTGCTAAACCCCTTGTTCCTATTGTCCTCCTATACCCCGCTGCAAGCCCGCTTCAAGCCCGACTCTGGTACTGTGCCCCCGCGTGCACCAACCCGCGCACGTCGGGGCAGCTGGGGCCAGGTTGGGGGGGAGGGGGCCTGTGGGTCCGGTGGCCGGTGTCATGTCTCGCTGCCTGTAGAGCCCAGTCGCCCGCGCGCATGTGCCCGCATGGCCCGCTAGGGGTCACGACATGCACTGGGTCGGTCGGTCGGCCAAGGGCCCAAAGGAGAGGGAGGAGAGCACGACAGCACGCCAGCACGCCAGCGAGGCTTTTTTTCTTGGGTGGAGCCACGGGGGAATATCATGTTCGGCCTTGTTCGGCATTCACCCCGGAAATCCACCCTCCAACCAACACCCTCTTGACCCTCTGCCCTAGTGCCCAGCCACTCACCATTCTTGGAAAAAAACCGCCGGCGTGATGCGATCTTTGCGAACGGGCTTTCCAAAGTGGGTCTGCGTTGACAGGGGAGCGCAAGGGGACGGACCGTCAAACAGACAGACGGTGCGGGGGCGGACTCGGAGAGGTGCGGGGGCGGGTTTGTTGCGCTTTGCGTTGCACAACTGGTGTTTGCAAGAGTGCGGGGGGGAGGGTTTGGGGGGGCGAGAGATATGGGTTTGAGCGGGGGAGAGTTGCGAATGGGTCGCTTTGAGCTGATGACGCGGTGTTTAATGGAGGGATGGGCGGAGGCGAAACCGTGACGAGACGAAACGCTACTTGAAAATGGCCAGGTGGGGGCTGCACAGACTACTGTTGGATAATGCAAAAGCAACGTTCCAAGCCATCACGGATCCCTTCATGACCGACTCGTGACGACCGTTCGCCCCTTCGCCCTCTGTCTGTCCTGTCCAGTCGCACATGATGACCACGTCGGCCGACCTCGCCGGGCGAGCAGAGGCGAGGGCGAGGGCGTGAGCGGATGTAGCCAAGCGCCGTGGACTGGGCTGCTGGGCTGCATCAATGGCCTGCATGAGGGGCCTGCCACCGTGGGAGGGGTCCTCAATGTGACGGACTGCTCGTGCGCATGCATCCTGGTGTCCCTTGGCAGACGACCAGCCAAGCAGTCAGGTGTCAGTCAGGTGCAGGCCGTGCTGGCATGCTGTCGCTCAGAACGCCGAGGGGTGCAGACTTTCCGACGCTGGGACGTCTGGTGCACTGGCATGCTGGCAGCGTGTTTTGCTTTTCTTGGAGCCGCGTTAAGCCGTGCTGGATTGCGGGGCCTCTTGTGTGCACAAATGGGGCGCAGGGGCCGCCGGGGCGAAGCAAACGGCGCAGGGCGCGCAGGGCATACGACAGTGTTAAAGGGGCCGATCAGGGACAGCAGCAAGCCAAAAGACGCGCGCATGCGCCCAGATGAGGCTGCAGAAGGTACGTATCATGTCAGGGAGCTCGTGCGGCAGATGACAGATGACAGTGTGTGTGTGTCCGCTGAGACGGGCCGAAACGGCGACACGACGTCTCAAGATAGGCCATTTTTGATTATTGTTTTCGAATCCCCACATCGGCCATTTTCGATTCCACATCCAGGCAACCCCCCTCCGCCCCTTCCACGCATCCACCACCGCTGAACCCACCCACCCACGACGCCGATCCGTCCCCCCGTTGCGCCCCAGATACCGCGCCCCGCTTGCTTCAGACCGACACTGATGAACAGCGGATCACGGATGCAACAGACCACCTTCCGCACCACATTACTGCTTCCAGATTGTCTTGCGCCTCCACACTGATCCTACGCCCGCTAGCCAGTAAGAACTCGAGCCACAGATTATCATCTCCTATCTACCGCTTAGCTAAGCAAATGAAAAGGATGCCACACCGTCGGATGGTGATCACGTTCCTGCGCTTGCCGTGTTCCTGCGCCTCGAAAAGCGGCATGCGGTATGCGGAATTGCGGCATTGGCAGGGGACGCGTCATTCTTATTGGGCACCGTGTTTGCCCCAGGTCTGGGGTTGGACGGGTCGGGTAAATGGAATTCAGACTCTCCGCGCTGGCAACATGACGTGCAACACGAGCCGTTTTCCAACAACAGTCAGCCACAACAAACCGTCGATAATGGTGCCACGCAAGCCATGAAAGCCGTGCCGCTCGTCCACTTCGCCGTCCTACTCGTCCACTCGCCCGTGTCATCTGGCGGATACGGCGTCTCATGGTATGAACGGTTATCGCGCCACCACACGTCTGCGGGCGACTGGGGCGGCAACGGCGGCGCCCAGTGGCGCACTCAGAACCTTGACCGTTGGCCGCTGACCGCTCCGCCTACTCCGCCCTCCACTCACCCAGCCAACAGAAACGCTGAACCTCGATACACACCTCGGTGTGGGGACGCAGCTCGCACGTACCGCCGGGCACAGGCATGCACACGAGCACACGGCATTCGGCCCGGTAAGCCCGTGCCTCAGCCTCAGCCTCATGGTCGGTAGCTATGCGCCAATCGTCACGCGACGACGCGCACACGGACCGTCTGATAACTAACCCTCGAGCGCTGCCCACTCGGATCCAGCGTTGCCATTTTCGGATGCGCTGCGCTCGGACTTTCTTCGGCGTGTTGGATATTTACCGCTGCGCGCCACATTTGTTTCGAATTTTCGTCCAGCGCGTGCAGAGTTGTGTGCAAAAGTAACGCGCAACGGCCGTGGCATGCGCATGCGCGACCTGCTCAACGGGTGGTTCTTGGCGTTGCCAGATGGCCCACGGCTCTTCTCGAGCCCGGCGGCCGGCGGCCTTGCGGCGAGCTCAGCGGGCATCAGGTTGTTGGAGAACAGGAGCGGACATCAGATCCCAGCCCACGTGCCATGCACGCGGAACCCACGCGACAGCGGAGTTGCAACTCCGCTGCCACAGAGCTCGTTCCCAGTTGGCGCGCACTTCCTGACATTTCCACAGGCTACCATCCATCGCGCTGCGCTGGGTTCAGTTGCCTCCACCGGACTCATTACTCTCCAAGAACCATGCTTCCAACACGGGCGGCACGCGCCGCGTCCACCCTCGTGCCCCTCACGCTCTCCCAGGCGTCGGCCCAGCTCATCCCTCCTATCCCGTGAGTCTAGCCTGGAAGGCGGGAACGGGGGTTGGGCATGAGATAGTGGTTGAACGTCGGCTTCGATCGAGAATGGATCGAGAATGGAGCAATGTCGCTTTCGCTTGCTTCTCCCGGACCGGACCGAATACTCGTTGGGCTTCACATGGTGCCTCATGTAGCTTCTGCCCATCTATCCTATCTTATCCCGTGCTTCTACATCCTATCTCGTTGTCCTCGCTTGCCATCGTGCCCACTTCATTCATCTCGCTATCGTCTTCTCGTCTCCTTGGTTCTCCGCGTCGCTCCCGTCGTTTGCGTCGTTTCCACAGTTCCCTTCGCTTCGTCGTCCATTCCATGGTTCGGTGTGCCCCACGGGTCCTCCGGGTCCTCCCGCTGCATGACCTTTCGTGATGTAGAGCCGCCCCATGTCGCTTCGCCATGGGCGCTGTTGTTGCACTTCATATCACTTCCCCAATGGCAGCCCTCTCTCCCGTCGCCCCAGTCGTGGCCCACCTCACTCCACTCCGGCCGTGGAGCGCGATACCACTTGCTTCCGATTGTACGGCGACGCAGCCGCACGCCTCTCAGTACTAACCCAGCCCAACTCCATGCCATGCCCCCACGCCAGCGTCTCTCATGTCCGCTCGTCCCCACGTCCTCTTCTGCAACCCCTCTTTCCACACTCCCTCCCCCACCGGTCAACCCTCTCCACCCGTCTGCTCCCCACCCCCCCCACCCCAACTAACAACCCAGCCTCTACCGCCGCCTCCTCCGCGCCCACCGCTCTCTCCCGGATGAGTTCCGGTCCATGGGCGACCTCTACGTCAAGTCCGAGTTCCGCCTCACGCGCAAGGCCGACAACCCGGTCCACGTCATTGCGTTTTTGACGCAGTGGAAGTCGTACCTCGACGCAATCGAGGCCGAGTCCAAGACGGGCGCACCCTTCCGTGGCCGCAAGCTCGATGCGGGGATGCTCGAGGCGCTGTCGGATGAGCAGGTGGGGCAGCTTTATACGCTCATGCACGCGACGGATGATGTTTGGAAGTCGTGAGTACGATGACAGGGGGGGGGGGGGGGCCGTGGCGGCTTGTCTGGTGTGGCGCGCGTGGCATGTGGTCGGTGCTGGGGTTGGGGTGAGGGGTGCGGGTGCGGGGTGCGGAGTGTGGGTTGCGGGTGAGGGGTGGGAGGGCAGTGCGCGGTCCCCGCAGCAGGTACGACGGCGCAAGGGTGTAGTGCTAGGACGTGAAGGAGGCCCGCACGCCGATAGAGGTGTGGGAGGTCATGCCTATAACCAAGCGGTCGCACGCGGCCGCACGGTGGCACGCCTGATTTTGACCAGGAGGTCAACTCGAGGGCGGAATACGCATCGTCCCCTATGGGTTCCAGACAGCCATTCACATCCACTTGCGCCAAACAACACGGGGCCGACCCGCACCGGCTTACGCCGCGGGAAGCGATCTATTCCACTCGCGGCGGGCCAATAGTGCACGCTTTGGGCCTGCTGGGCAATAGCGTGTGATGTGCTCTTGCTCTTATCCCTGCTGCAGTCCCATGAAGAGCCGAGGAGCGGAGGAATCCCAGCCTGGGGTCCCAGATTGACTGGAGACCTCTCTCCGTGGGTCCCAGTTGGACTGGTGATTTCTCAGGTGTCATTCCCTCACGCCCGGTTGAGCCATCCAGCCCATCGCTGGCCGCGTCGAGCTGCTCCTTCTCAGCAGTCTGCCCCATTCCATTTGAATTCCACTCCTTCCCACTCCGAGTGGAAACCTACCCACAACCTACCCAACACCTCCCCCCCCCCCAAGCCCCAAGCCCCATCCCCCTTCCCCCCCCCCCCCACCACCACCCCACCACCCCCCACACACACGCTAATCCCAGCCCTGCCGAGCTCGAACAGGGCGCACTGGACGCCGAGGCCAAGGCCGCCAAGAAGGACGAGTAGACAACCCCCACCACCCCATTACATGTCATGTAGCACTGCATTAGCCTACGGGCGGACGGGGCTGGTCGAGGTCAGAGGTCAGAGGCCGCGGAGGCAGGTCAGGCCGGCCTCGCGCTGCGGACCGTGGACCGTGGACCGTGGACCGGCCCATTGGGACAAGGGGAGGGAGGATCTTGCGGTGTCGGACTGTATTGATGTACTGACTGGCCGCGGCTGCCAGCCGGACTGGAGGGCAGTTCTGACGTGACGGGGTTAGGCGTGGCTGGTGTGCGCGAATTGCCAGGCGGGTGAGTGAGACTAGCAGAGGCACGACCAAGACGCCGACAACGCGCAGAGCCAGAAGCAACCGACCACGGGCTGGAACGGGAGGATGGCTGCGTGATTCAACGCGCTGCAGTGGGCAGTCTGGGCTTGCTTGCGGCAGGATTTCGGGTTGTGTGGAGGGTGTAAGTTATTTCTGGAGAGTGTCTCTTTTGTGTCTGTTTCAGACTTTTGCTCCTCAATGCCTATCTTCTACTGTCGCGGTGAGGGGGGTGTAGTCTTGCTAGGCCTTTGTTATATATATACAGCAAGTGGTCCTTCTGGTTCCGCTTGGCCGTTTCTGCTGCCTTACGTACGTATCATCTTCACGATGCGAACGCCCGTCAGCCACGAGACGACAATGCAGCCTGACCCACCCCCTGGGTAGTGGTGAATAGTCAGAGTTGCTCGTGTGGTCGTGCGGGGAGGCACAGCGGTGTACGTTGGTTGTGCGAGGCAGGAGAAGGGAGCGGGAAGGTGCGAGATGTGGACGGGGAGCGAAGACGGTGGGATTGCTGTGCGTACCGGACTGCACGATGTGGGCGTTGCTTACGCTTCGTGTCAAGGCTAGTCGTATGTGTGCTCATTTGTGCTCCTCCGTATCCCATACGCAACTGGCACCTCCATACTCCCCTGGTGCCATACTCCCCACACCGTGCGTGCTTCCGCACGCATACACACACGCGAATAACAATAGACATACATCCCACATAGGCTCTGGGGAAAAAGACTATAACGGTAGACTATAAGCTCCTATACTCCTCCGCAAGGCTATCGAGTACGTCGTACATGACGGTTCTGGAAGACATGAGATTGTGGCCCTCGTCGGGGACGACAGTAAGCTCTGCGTCCATTGCGCGTTCCATCCAGCGCATGCTCTTTTCGCTGACGCGGTCGTCGTCTGCGCCGTACCAAATCTTGCACGGGTTGCGGATATCAGTGTATGCAAAGCCCCATGGCTTGGTGTCGCGGCCCAGGATGACGGACAAGAGGTCGGCCGTGGTGCCCGAGAGGGATTCTGCGTGGGATGCCTGGTTGAGGGCGTGCAAAAAGTTTGGCGACGACGTGACGTTTGCAAATGGCGAGGGGGCGACGGCGTTCCAGCCCAGAGACGAGTACAGGTCGGAGGAAAACGAGTCAAACCCTTCGTGCTCGAGGCGCGAGTCGGCCGACGACTGGGGTCGCATGTCGTGCGCAAACGACGAGCGCGACCGGGACGCATCAGAGTCGAGCGAGGTCGTCGACATCATCGCGTCCTTGTTGCTCCGCCCGTTCAGGCCCTCTTTGCGCCCATTGTTGGCCTTGACCGTCGGCGCCTTGCCCATAAAGTACGACTCGAGGCGCCACTCGGCCGCCAGCGCAGACTTGATCACCCCGTTCGGCACCCACTTGAGCCACTTGTAGCCTGTGCATGTTAGACGTCGCTTCTCCTTTTCTTCTCCACTTCACTCACCCTCGACGTCGCCGCCGACCCAGGGAGCGAGCAGGTGGATCTTGCCGTGGACGCGGCGCTCCATCTTTAACACGGTCGCGAGGGCGTACGGCGCGCCGGCCGAGTGAGCGACGACCTGGAAGCGCTCAATGCCCAGATCGTCAACGACGCGGCGCACGACATTGGCCCAGTCGAGCGGTCCGCGGTTCTCCTGTGCGACCTGGTCCGTCTTGCCGAGGCCCCAGCGGTCGATGCAGATGAGTCGCAGGCCGAGCGCGCGCGCGAGGTCATCGTACAGCGCACACATGTAGCGCACACACCCGAGGCCCAAGAAGACGAGCACGGGACGCCCGTCGGCCTTACCGAGGTCGGCAAACGAGACCTGTAGTGGCCGGTCGGGGTACGGGCGCGGGACGTGCATCATGCGGTTCAGCTGTGGCTGGCGGAGGTAGAGTGCCATGGCATGCGCATCGTCGTCGGGAGGCAAGGGCGATGCGCTCTTTGGGCTCAGGAGTGACGGCGAGCGAACCAGTGGGTCAGTCCCGGGTACTGGGCTGTGCGCCTGCGACCGCTCGCGGGTGGACGCCGTGTAATACCGGTTGGATTGTTCAAGTGACGGTGCCCGCCGTGGTGCCGAGTGCACTGGCTGCGCCGCGAGCGCCGACGGCGGACGCGGTAGTGGTGGTGATTTCTGGAACTGGGCCTGCGTGTTGGTCTGCGGAGACGCAGGTGCCGACGCGGATGGCTTGTTGAGATGGTCGTATGCCGCCTGCGCAAGACGAAAGTCGCGGACTACACTGTCCGTGTCCGACGTTCCCGTCGACTGCGCAGAGTGGAAGGACGCCAGACTCGCCTCGCGCCGGTGGCCTGGCGCAGGTGGATTGACTGGTGGTGGTGCGGGTGGGGCTGATGGTGGCGAAGTCGGCGTCGGTGCCGAAGTGGTCGGTGCAGACGCTGATTTTGATGGAGCAGCAGCAGCAGCAGCAGCAGCAGTGGCCGCCGCTGCCGCCTTTGCCGCACGCGCACGTTCGACAAGGTCTGGCCGGGTGGCGAGCTCGGCTCTCGCACGGTCCTTTGCCGATTCTTCTGCTAAGGCAACCGCAGACGAGTGCCGGCGCACAATGTCGCTGATGGACTGGACGCGCTTGGGGCCTGGGGGACGGCCTGGGGGTGCGCCGCCCGTCGTCGGAAACGGTTTCGAAACGGTCGGCACGGTAGACGTGCTCGCGCTCATTGGCATGACGGGACGCGCGAGGTGGCGGCCTGAGCTCGCCGTGTTGGTGGGAGTGACAGAGCTCGCGCGACCACCACCACCGTGCTCGAGGAGCGTATTCAAGCTGCCACCCGAGATGCCGCCAGCAATGCTGCTCGTCGGGGTGGTTGGCGACGACGAAGCCGGGCTGCTGGGGGATGCAAACACGCGCGATGCTGGGCGGGGCCGCGGCGGCGGTCGTAGTCCCGACTCTGGAGTGAGCCCCTGGCGCCGTCGCCTTCGTTCGTCTGGGTCAACATCGCTCTGTCGTCTTTGCGCCGCGCCGCCATCGCCCTCGGGGATGAGGTTTGTCGCGGCGGCGTGAATCGTCATGGGCCGGGCCGCTCGTGACGCTCTTGATGGACCTGGGTCAAGGATAGCGTCCTCGTCGACTTCGAGCACAAACCCGGGCTCATACACGGAAGAACGCGACTTGACCCACGCCCACGTTCGCTCAATACTCCGTACACGACGTGTCGGTCGACGCGTTGCGCCCGGTGGACCGAGGGACTCTCCTCCAAACTGCGCGAGATGTGGATCCATGTCGGCAGAGGAAAGCGCGGCGTCTGGGTTGACCGAAGCAGCGCTGACGCTCGAGCCCGCGGCCGAAGGAGGTCCGGGCGCGAGCGTCATCGGGCCCTCGGACAGCGTCGACAGTGGTGACAGCTGATGTGGTAGTGGTGGTGGCGGCGTGCGCGATCCCCGCCCCGACGACCCAGACGGCCCAGATGGATAGTGTGTCGTCGCCCGCGGGTGGTAAGAGCTGGGCCGCGGTGGCGGAGGCAACGACTTGGACATGGATAAAAGGGTTCAGAAACAAGAGACAACGTGGAGAGATCGACGGTGGGTGGTGTGGGGCTGGGGCTGGGATGAGGCCGGACTTGGACGGGGTCCTAGTCCGATGAAGGGGGAGGGGACGCAGCCGCGCGGCGGCGGCAAGGCTGGCGAGGCGTCAGCGGCGGCGTGGGTTGGCGCCGGGTGGCGGTGTCGATGGGGTGCGCAGGTGCAAGACGCTCAACACCTGGCGGCAACGACAATGGTCGCTTCGCAGTCGCTGGCGGTCGTGCGCAGAGGTCAAACGAGTGTCGTAAAGTCGTCAAGAGTGGAGAGTCGTGTTGGGTAAATACAAGGGGCGGGTGGATGACACTGAGCAAAGGGGCGGCAACGACGCGACAAGGGGAGAGACCGAGCAAGGTTGCAGAGATGCACCCAGCCAGCCAGCCAGCCAGCCAGGGTGGGAGCCAAGGGGCAAGACGGCGGTCTGTGCGGGTACAGTGAGGGAAAAACACAACTCATGTGCCTGCGTGTCCTTCCATTAGAGTTTTTGTTTGCGTGGCATTAGGAAAAGGCGTGTCAACAATCAAATCCCAAAACCAAACCCTAATCATGTCAGCCAACGCTACCCCAGGCACATCGGTCGGTCTGTTTGATCACATCCAGTGTCCAACTAAGCATCGCATATCCAACAGGGGAGCGTCGCCAGGTGCTGGATATTGGGCGCACACTTGCTCTGCATGCATTCATTGCATTGGAGTTGTTGTTGAGGAGCAAATCCCTCCTTTGTGCTCTGCCAAGGCTTTGCGACTGCTGGCTCTGTGCGTCTATTGAGTGTGCAGGTTCCCGAAGGGCCCTTTTCCACTCCTGGCCATTCCAGGGCACTCGCTGCAAAAAGTGGAGGCAGGCAGAGCCACAGTATGGTGACAGCCAACGACAATACGGCCCGCAACCCAGAGCTCCCTCTAACGGCATGGCGGCATGGCAGGATCCAGCTGCCCAGCCTGACACACTTCCACAGCCGTCTCTACAACGTCCAACCGTGCTAACAGGCTGCTGGCCTACAAACCAGAACATGGACAGCGTCGCTGGCCGCCATGGTAGCTCCACCCGAACAGGTACGAGCCGAACCAGGAGCCGGGCAGCTAGCGGCATGCGGCAGCCGGCAGCCGCTCCTGGATCGTTGGTTGTTCGTCGTAGGTAGGTAGGAGCGTCGTACAGAGTTGCAAGCTCGGCTGCAGCCACTAGCACTGCGTTTTCTGGGGATATGGGACGGTTATCCTCGACGCCACCGTCACGTTTTAGCCCACCCGGAGGGGCGGAACGGTGGGTCACACCCTGTGGCCAGCGGCGTGGCTGCTTCAGTGTTCGTGTGCGACGCGTGAGGAGTACGGATGCACACCACACTCGTCGTATACTCTGCCAGTGTGCGCGGATGCACAAAGAACCTGTGCTCGGTCTTAGAATCTGGCACATACGGAGGGGGGTTGCATGCAACGACTCCAGATTACGCACATACAGAGGCACGTGCATGTATGTGTTCCAAGACACGAGGACGCGAACACGACGCGTCCGCGCATCCATGTCATGTCGATGCATGGAGAGCGCGTACAGACGCGCGAGGCGCGCTTCCCCTGCAGCTTCAAGTGTTGCCCGTCCCGGTTGCGGGTGAGGGTAACGGGACGGGGCAACGAGGTGATCCGTTCCTACAGAATGGGCAGGCAGGCACTCGAACTGGGACTTTCAGAACTTGCAGGCACGCGGCTGTACCGTTTCTGTTCTGGATCAGTGAGTCACAGTCGCGAGTATCCTCATTGGGGCTAGGCTGTGGGCGAGCGGTATATGCATACATGCTCTTGGCAAGAAGATGGACACAACTGACGAGTGAAGTCGGGAGTCCAACCAGCTGGCACGCTGGCATACTGTATGCTCAAGGTCTGGTGCAAGCCAACAGCTCAGCTGCAACCGCCTGGGTGCTGGTCGACCGACCCGCTACTGATGTACCAAGGCTCATCATCCCTCGTGTTTCCGATCGTAGTCGTCCGAACTCTGGATTTCTTCCAGACCTCACACATATCGGGATTGGGCCAAGCCTAGAAGGTATCCACAGCGTGATCCTCTCCCGGACAGAACCGACTGTCCAACTATGGGAACGAGTTGCGGATCTCGGATCTAAGGTACGCCTTGCCGGGGCATGGGAGCTGGCCGCAGGAACCTTCCACATCCCTCTCTTGTCCGTCACGCTGGTCAACCTCTTCCGTCGCCACTGGGGCGCCCAGGTTATTACACTTGGCCGATCAGCAAGTCATTAGAGCAACTAACGGGGCCGAGGGCCAGACGTTGCTGCGGATCGAGATCTCTTCCCAACCAGCCCTGGCGCCGGCATGTTTGGACACGTGCACCGCATCGGAAGATTGGGGGGCAGGAAGGTTGCCGTCGTCAACTGCAGTCGTCAAGTGTCCGCGCGTCGGCTCCGGTGCCACCCTGACCTCACGGGCAGACGTTAACTCAAACACAACCATATGCATACGGGACCAGCCCGGTGGCTGTGCCACACTGAATGAGTCAACCAGCTTGACTTATTTGGACACTTCACAACGCCGCCAGTTGCCACGAGGGGGAGAGTTAGCCTAGGGCGAGCGGGGGGTGATAGCTGGGAGCTGAGCCATGTCGTAGGTAGAGGCGGCGACGGGCGCGAGCTCGACAGTGTTCCAGGTGTGGCCGTCGTCCGTCTGAAGGGATCCGTCTGCGCACCGTCGGCAAAGCCGTACTCGCGGTTGTAAAAGGGGGCGTCGACTGCGTCCAGGATGGCATTGTCGCGCTTGTTCTGCATAAGGTAGTGAGGCTGCTTGGGAGGGAGGCGGTAAGCGACTGATGCAGCGGTGGGTTTCTGGGCGACCCCATGTCCAACCCTCGGCGCACCCAAAAGGATTTGACAGTGTGGGGGCGTTCCTGCAACCATGCTTCAAAGTGACCGCCCAAAAGGGCACAGTGAGTAGTGGAGCCTTTAGTCTCGTGAGCCTGCGTGAACCTTTGGCCTCGTCCTCCGCCCTCCCTAACGCTGGACGTAAGCGATGCAGCACGGCCCCACGGCCGTGTGCAAGGTTTGCGGGACAGCCCGCACATCTGCGCATCCAGAAACACGTCGGCAGCAATGTGGCGGGGACGCAGAGATCTCCCGAGACGACCCACACTATTTCGACAGCGGTGTCAGGGATGCAGAACGGACGAGGTGGAATGGAAAAATGTTACATTGCTCGTATGCCAGTGTACGGTATCCTACATGTTCAAACTAGACAATACAGACGGCCTCGAGCCTTAGAAGATCACCCTCATGCAACCGGTAGCATCCGAAGACTAGCTGCGCAGAACCACGTCAAGTCCACGCCGCTGTTGCCGCCTGGGCAGTCTCGGTCGCGTTAAGATCCATAATGTACGCATACTAGCAAGTCAGCAACGAGGTGCGCATTGGACCCGAACGTTCCAATGTGAAAACGCCAAACGACGTACCTGTGGGTCATTCGCGTGATCGGTAGCCACACATTTTTGTGCCTCTGCGAGCCAATCGGTCTCGACGAGGCGGCGGTGGCGCTCGCGGACCATGTCCATGCGCATATTTGGCGCTTTGGGTGTCAGCCGGGGGCGGGGTGTTGGGGTGTAGGTGGGGCGCCAGGTATGACTTTGTAAAAACGCAGTTCGAGACAGCCGGTCTGCACTTACGAATGTATCGCCCGATGGGCGTGGCGGCCGCGTGGCGGAGGGCTGCAGCGAGGCCGTCCTTGTCGTGGTGGCGCTGGCGTTAGTGGCGGGCATATGAACAGTCGCTGGAATTATGCACTCACGACGTGGTACACATGCGGCTCTTGCTCGTACTTGAGCGCGTTCTGCTGTGTGTGCCAGTGGTCGCGGTTGTCGGGCTCGTCCTCGCTCCATGAGGAAACCCTGCGGGTCAGCAAATGCCACAACGTGACGAGGGCTGGCATCGTGGCGCACAGTGAGGCAGAAATCTGACACACTGCGCCACGCCCATTCGCAGACTCACACGTTGATGAACGGCACACCGATACACAGCGCATCGTAAGCTGCGTGTCAGAAGCGGTCACCAAACAACCCCGTGCTCAAGAATACGTACGAGAAGGCGACAACTGTGGCGATCCGATCCCAAGGAGCATCTTGCTCCGCCCCAGTGTCTGCGTCCACTCGGCCTGCGGCAGCCGCCCCATTGTTGTTAAGCCGGGCTCGTCGACCTTGTCGCCCTCAGACCCGGCAGTAGAGATGAGCTGAAACGCGACATCGCGCCCATCCTCGTCTTGAACTGGCGGAACCGCGTCGCGTGCGTCGGCGAGCATGCCGAAAAACTGGTTGCGCTCCTCCTCAAAGTAGCGTGTCTCCTTGGCGAGGATGAGGGCGCGGTGCTCGCGTTCGGTGAACATTGGCTCGGACATGCAGCGTGGCTCAATCGAGTAGCCTGGGGTGTCAGCAGTTTCTGGGTGGATCCTTTTATAGCACTGAATGGGGCGACGGCGACGTCGCCATCAGTGCAATGCGAGACGACGGTCGCAGCATTGTCTGGACCACTCTATCCCAGCCTCAAGTCACACTCCACACTGTAACCCACCAAGGTATTGATTCCCATTATCCACCCTCGCGACGCCATGCCTGGCATAATCCTCGGGCGAGAGAGTCCACTGCCCCCCGAGGGGATTGACGGATTCTATCCAAAAGTAAAACGCAAAGCTCTTCCACAGTGGGATACCCTCCAAGAAATCCGCGCTCTGCATACACGCCTTTTGGCCCGTTTGCCAGTCGCCCTCTGCGTACGATTCGAGCTGTTCGAGATCCTTGTAGTTTGTCTCGTTGCGCTGGAGGCAGTGCTCCAAGTCGCTGCCTTCCCAGAGCACGACGCGGACCATGTCAGGGATCCCCTGGTGGATCATGAGCGTGTCCATGTGGCCCGAAGTGAACAGGAGCGTGTACCCGAGGGCACGGAGGGAGCGGATCGTCGACCGCGCCCAGACGTCCTCGCCTGCGGTGCCACCCTCCTCGGCGAACCCTGCGGCGTCAGATTCATTGTTCAGGCGTCAGGCGTAGCTGGGGTGATGCACGCACGGAAGTGATAGCTCTCGAGGATGACGACCTTGTCCTGCCCCGGTCGGCAAGTGTTGGACTCGAGACACGAGGCCAGCTCGTCGAGGACTCTGAAGTTTTGCTCGCGGATCGCTCTGATGTTTTGCCTAGAGTGTGAGTGCGTTTGTGGTATGTCGTCCAAGAAGAGGCAAAGATGAAATATATGTTGGGGTACGTACACTACTGGGTAGCGCTCTTGGAGCAACCCCTTGAGGACACGGACGCGGACGGCGTGTGCGAGCCGGGGGTTCTTCTTCCACGACAACGGTCGGGTCTTGGGGTGCATGGAGAGGCCGAGGGAGAAGAATGCGACCCCGATGATGACCAGAAGGGCCCACCGACCAAACGGGCTGAATGTCAGACTTGTGCGAGGATACGAGATGCCCAACCGTTGCTACCACCGTTGCCACCACTGCCGTGCTGGGTGGTACGGCGACCACAACTCACAGACGACCCAGCCGCTTTCTCCCCCCCTTCGACACTGAGCGCACAGGGTTGTGGCAGGCCTCGACGTCGCTGCCGAGGAGCGGCGCCCTATCGGGATCTGAATCGTGGTACGGACTCGGCACCATCATTCAGTGTTGTCAGCAATGTGGAGAAACGAGGAGACCCGCTCGAAAGCTGCGTGCATAATGGGGCTCAAACCGAGTCAAACCGACCCCAACCGCGAACACCTTTCTCTAGGACTAGTTGGTGCACCGCAAAGTACCATGTCCGTCCGAGGTAAGCGTCCATCCCAGAGTGATTGCTGGGCCAAGACGTGTCCATGTGCCTCGTTCGTCCCGTCACAATGTTTCAGGTCCCAAGGGAAATCTACCTCGGAGACTGCCCCCAGAACGGTGGGAGGAACCCTCTGGGAAGCTGAAGATGGCACGGACGGCAGTTGAGGCACCCAGACACAAGACACGAGGGACGAAGGCAAACGCCGCCGCCGCCGGCACTGCGCCACGCAGCAGATGCAAAAGGATGGGTGCGAGGGGCCACCTGATGATGTGTTTTTGGCTTTCAGGGCAGACGCCACACACGCAATGCTGACTCCCGCACAAATAATGTTCAGGTGTGTTTGGCAGCCGCAGCCATCACACAGGGGGAGTAACGTACGGTAGACGCGGATATTTCGACGCCAACGACTGCCGACTCTGACGATCCCGTGAGGCACATGGCTGGGATGCCATGTTGCGCCTTGCGTGGGCTGGCAGCACATGCTCCTTTCGCCTCGGCATCCTGTCCCCTCGGCACAACACCCTTGCACTAGCACGGAATAATATGGGTTTATGGCCGTCTTGGCGGACAGTTGCCCACCTGACAACGTCATGATCAGCACCATCGAAAGCGGGCTGGCTGGAGGCACGTCTCTATCCCGCGCTATTGCTGTGGTGCAAGCTCGCCGAGGTTGTTCGAGTTATAGTTATCCCACGTTGCCCCAGGCACATTTGGGTTTGAGCTTCTGGGTCAAGTGACGCGTTGGCGTTTTGACTGGAGGTCGATACCCCGTGCTGATTGCAGGTCGATACCATGAGAGTAGGTGTTTTGAGCGTTTGAGTGCACCAGTATTCCGCGTTCATCATCTACCGCCCGAGAAATCACGCCAAGATGAAAACACCTGTGATCCTCACGGAAAGTAGCAGACGTGGTATTTGGGGTCCGAGGAGAACAGGTACATCAGGTACAAGAACCGAGGCACGGACTTCCGCCTATGCTACAGGTACGCGCCCACGGCACCGATGTCGATCCTGGGCTCCTGAGCTGCGCGGGCGCGTGAGACGCTCGGGGCCGGCTGGGTGCGAGGCTTGTCGGCCGAAGCCGTCGAGCGGCGCGACAGGGTTTGGCGCGCCACACCAGCGGTTGAGTATTCCTGCTCCCTCTTATGCGACCCCAACAGTCATCGTTGTTGCCTTACCGTGTCCAGAGATTGGCGCGCTTGTGCAAGCCCCGAGGCCTCTCCAAGCAGTCGAGCATTCCATACTAGTAAGAGAACACCATTTTTGCCAGTCCGAAACCGCCATCGCGCTTGAGTCCAAACCGTTGTTGCGCTGCTCAGCTGTCAGGTCAAAGGCAAGACGGCATGCGAGCGGCTCCTGTGCCATGTCAAGCATCCCACTCAGTGAGACTTGGACCAGGCATGTGCGAGCCGTTCATGATCGGTTACAGTCGGTCCCACTCACGCTTCATACCGGCATATACCAGTGTTCCCCTCTTGCTCTCTTGCATTCTCCTCGTTTATCATGATGATCGGTTGGTGACTGATATTGAGACTGCATGCCGCATGCGCGAGTCCAGCTGCCCGACCGACGGTATCCGTTTAATCGACTTGGGCCTCTCTCTCCGTGTCGACGCCGAGACGGCGACAAATGAGGGTTTCGCCTATCTTGCAGAGGCTGAAATCGGGAGCGTCTGCGTGGCGCTCAATGTCGACGTGCCCGGCCTTGAGTACACAGTCACGACGCTTCTCGCACAAGCGCCTGGGGTGCTCATCGCGCGCCCACCCGGCACACCAACGTCCCCAGTACTCCAAGGCCCTTGCCCTGTTCTGCACGCCGACTAGTTGAGGTGCAGAGCGATAGGTCATATGAGCCCATTGGTTGCGTACCAGGGCGGCCACGATTCCAGCGGGGGGAACGGCCGTGCGGAAGGAGGTGAGCAGCACAAGCGTTTGAGGCTGGGACTCCCGGCCCAGAGTTTGGGGTCAACATGTCGCGTTGACTGTCAGATCGAGTCAGAGAGTAAGCGCGATAACAGGTGTGGTAGTTGGCTCTGGAACGTGCTGATCTCACTGCCTCCACTCCCCAACCTCGGGAATAACCATCACTCTTGTCGGCACGGACCCGCTTGTGGACCACGGCAAGCCCAAGGAGACCTAGTGACATGGTGTGCATACCTAGAATGCGGGGTTCCTACCACCCTCCCAGCCATTATGAGCTGGATTCTCGAGATGCGCACGCATCAAGATACCCGGCCAGCTCGCCTTTGGATGCTTTTCACTCGACGGCCACGTGTTGCTGTCGACCTCTACGCTGCTCGCACAGGGGAGCCCCTGCTTGACGACTGCGTCCGCGAGCTCGCGCTCGACCTCGAGGCGGGGGAGATGTGCCTCAATCTGCTGAGCGTAGCTGCTCGCGCCCGGCGCGAGCGCGTCACGCGCTTCGGGGGTTGAAAAGTCGCACCGCACACCGAGACGGATGAGGCGCGAGAGGGGGTCGATACGCTCTGCAATCCCCGCGCTGGTGTGGATCGCAATCGCAGTCCAGACGGCGTGTGCGTCGTCGGTCCCGATCCCGTGTGCGAGGCAGTGGGCCTTTGCTGCGTCTGCGCCCTCGACCTCGAAGCGCTGGGGACCGTTGAACGCGTCGCTCGCGCCCAGGTCGTGGCACAGGCTCGCGATGAATAGGAGCCGCGTGGCACTCGCTCTGTTTTCGGCCCACCACCGCGGCCACTCGGACGTGTCCCGCTCCGCGAGCCAGAGGGAGAGGAGGAAGACGCGCAGGCTGTGGTTGAATATCGGCGCGGGGACGGATCGGCGCGCAAGGCTCAGCGCGGCCGTGCACGCTGCGTCCTTGGGGATCAGCTCGGCGATTTGCGCTGGGAGCTCCGCCAGGGCGTCGGGATTGTTTGGTTCGGGCATGGTTTGGCTAGTAGGTGTGAGGTGTGAGCGTGAGGCGGAGAGTGCAGACTGGCCGTGCGGGCTCGCGGTTGCGGCCGTGCTGACGTGAAAGAACTTCCCGGTAAGAGTGGAGGTGGGCAGAGCGGATGTTTGAGACACCTGGTTCACTATTGGTGCACGGCACGCGGGGCACCAGGTGGTCGATCACACTGGTCCAAACGCGAGTGACTGCCCACTTGGACCCCAACTTTGTTCCTTTGATGGTGTCAAACGTCAGGTGGTCATCGTCGGCAATGCGTAATGCTCTTCGATCCGAACCGGCTACTAGGTCTGGAGCAAGGACAACGCTTCGCTGTGCGGTTGAACGGATTCCACGCGTCCATGTGCCTCGGATCCGTCTCAGCGTTTATGTATCTGTCATCGCTCTTGGCCCCGGCGTGGGCGCGATGGCAACTTCGGGAGTCGACCATTCGAGTTGTCCGGTTTCTTCCGGCTATCGGGCACTCGTGAGTGGGCAGTGGGCAACGGGCCCAAAGGTGGAGGTCGGTCAAGTCTACGACTCAACGACAAACCGGTTGTTCCCCCACTTTTCCGTTTTGCCTTCTAAAGTTTGGGCGCAAACCGAGGATCGCAGATAAGGATTTTGGGCGGCCAATCACGACGCGCAAAGGGGCATCCACCAATGGTAGTGGGGTTAGAAACACGTGAGCGATCAGGCCCGATCCCACTGACGCGCTGCCCCTTGCCTAATTGTGAGGCCATCTCAGGGTAAGGCAGGGCATCCAAGGGTGAGACGAGTGGTTCTAAGGCGGAGACCCCAGGTTGGAGGTGCAAAGGCTAGACGCTGACTGGTCAATGCATGCGGGAGAGGCAGACGACTGTCGCCTGGGGGATGCGATTACAGTCAGTACAGTGGTGGTATTGATTGACGACGTGCCCGAGGCACACAAAGAAGTCTATCTCGATTCGTCCTGGCCCACCACATGCCTGCCAGAAAATGTGTCCCCGCCTTGGTCGGCCCACAACAGCCGCCACCCACAGCGGCAGTGGCCACGGAGCGCAAAGTAGCCGTATCCCGGCCCACGACGCGATGCCATCCATGCCACTATGCCACTCTCCACTGCCACCCCACCCATCCCCCCGATCCCTTCCCCATACCGAAAATATCCACCCACCCAACTTGTCTTCACTCTCTCTCAACTGATATCCCATATCGATAGACAAGACGGCCATTTGCGGCCCCCACGACACAGCACAGAGCACCTAGATACTACAGCTCCCTAGAGGTAGCTTGCGTCAGCCACACCCACTTGGTGAGCAACTCGCCTGGGGAGCTCGCTATCAGCCACCGACCCACCGCTGCCCGATAACGCCAGAGAAGCAACTGACACGTCGCAGAACCACCTAGACCACCTCGCCCGCCACCGACATGTGTGGTGTCGGGTTCATCTGTCACATCAAGGGCCATGGGAACCACAAGATTGTGAGCGATGCACGTAGCATCCTGTGCAACATGACGCACCGCGGTGCCAGTGAGTATTTCTCTTATCAGTCGTCGTGGCTGGTGGTGGACGCAGCTAGCTGACACTGCTAGCCGGTGCGGACGCACGCGACGGTGACGGCGCGGGTGCCATGACTGGTATCCCGCACGAGTTCTTTGTCCGCGAGGCCCCCCACTCGTTTGAGGCCAAGATCCCCGAGGAGGGCCACTATGCTGTCGGCAACGTGTTCCTCTCGCACACAGAGTACGAGGCCCAGCAGGCCACGTTTGAGGAGATTGCAGCCGGCCTCGGCCTCCGCACCCTCGGATGGCGTCTCGTCCCCACGGACAACTCGATCCTCGGCCCCGCCGCAAAGGGGAGGGAGCCACGCATCATGCAGCCGTTTGTCGTCCTCGAGAGTAACTACGGCTCCGGGTTGGAGACTGCCAACGGCCCCTTTGACGAGCGCTACTTTCTCCGCCAGCTCTACGTCCTTCGCAAGTCGGCGACACACAAGATGTGAGTTGGGAGCTAGGTTGCGCTCCAGTCCAGAGTCCTGGCCGAGAGCCAGTCGCTAACTCCAAAAGTGGCCTGAAGAGCGGGTTCTACATCTGCTCCCTCACGCCGTCCAACATTGTGTACAAGGGCCAGCTGTCGCCCGTTCAGGTGTACAACTACTACCACGACCTGAACCATGCGCTGTACAAGTCGCACTTTGCGCTTGTCCACTCGCGTTTCTCGACCAACACATTCCCGTCCTGGGACCGCGCACAGCCCATGCGTTGGGCGGCACACAACGGCGAGATCAACACTGTCCGTGGCAACAAGAACTGGATGCGTACGCGTGAGGGCCACCTCAAGTCGGACCACTTCAAGGATGAGCTCCAGCGGCTGTACCCCATTGTCGAGGACGGAGGTTCCGACTCGGCTGCGTTCGACAACGTCCTCGAACTCCTGGTTGTCAACGGCGTGCTCACTCTCCCCGAGGCTGTCATGATGATGGTCCCCGAGGCGTGGCAAAACAACGACCTCATGGAGCCCGAGAAGAAGGCTTTCTACGCCTGGGCTGGATCGCTCATGGAGCCATGGGACGGTCCCGCCCTCTTTACCTTTTCGGATGGCCGGTTCTGCGGAGCCAACCTGGACCGCAACGGTCTCCGTCCCTGCCGCTACGTTGTCACTTCGGACGACATTATGGTGTGCGCCTCCGAGGTCGGCACGATCAGCATTGACCCCGAGCGCATCGTCCAAAAGGGCCGTCTCAAGCCCGGCCGCATGCTCCTCGTTGACACCAAGGAGGGCCGGATCGTCGACGACAGAGAGCTCAAGCTCAAGACTGCCCAACGGCAGCCCTTCGGCGCCTGGGTCGACCAGCAGATTATGCGCCTCCCCGAGGTCGTACGCCGTGTCAAGCGCCACGAATCGGTCGACGTGCAGCTCGACTCGACTCCTCTCGCCAAGGACCCCAAGCTCCTGGCCTTTGCCTACACCCTCGAGCAGCTCAGCATGCTCATGCTCCCCATGGTCCAGGACGGCCACGAGGCACTCGGTTCGATGGGCAATGACGCCGCTCTCGCGTGCATGTCTTCAACCCCTCGTACCATCTACGACTACTTCCGCCAGCTCTTTGCCCAGGTCACCAACCCGCCCATTGACCCCATTCGCGAGGCGATCGTCATGTCACTCGAGACTCTTGTCGGCCCCGAGGGCAACCTCCTCGAGATGCGCGCCGACCAGTTACGCCGTCTCCACCTCAAGTCGCCCATTCTCACCATTCAGGAGATGAACGCTATCAAGCGGTTCCAGGTCTCGTACGACGACTGGGAGTCGATCACTATCGACATTACCTTTGACAAGGCCGAGGGTCTTCCCGGATACCGCGGCGCCCTCGAGCGTGTGCGGCAGGAGGCTCTGCAGGCCGTCAACGCCGGCTTCAAGATTATTGTCCTGTCCGACCGCGAGACGGGTCCCAACCGTATCGCTCTGTCTGCACTGCTCGCTACTGGTGGCGTTCACCACTACCTTGTCGCCCAGAAGAAGCGCTCAGACGTCGCCATCATGGTCGAGACGGCCGAGGCGCGCGAGGTGCACCACATGTGTGTGCTCGCCGGCTACGGTGCCGACGCCATCTGCCCATGGCTCCTCATGGAGATGATCTACAAGATTGAGCGCGAAGGCATGGCCAAGGATGACCAGACCGCCGAGCAGCTCATTGAAAACTACCGCAAGGCCAGCGACGAGGGTATTCTCAAGGTGCTGTCCAAGATGGGTGTCTCGACGCTCGCGTCGTACAAGGGTGCGCAGCTCTTTGAAGCGCTTGGTATCCACGAAGAGGTTATCAACGAGTGCTTTGTCGGCACGGCATCGCGTGTCCAGGGTGCCACGTACGAGCTCCTCGCGATGGACGCGTTCGAGTTCCACGAGCGTGCATGGCCGTCTCGCCCCATTGTCCGCGTGCCTGGTCTTCCCGAGTCGGGCGAGTACCACTACCGCCAGGGCTCTGAGATGCGCGTCAACGACCCAGTGTCCGTTGCATCTCTCCAGGACGCTGTGCGCGAGAAGAACCAGAAGGCATACGACACATACTCGCGCAACTCGCACGAGTCGATCAAGCGCGCCACGCTCCGTGGTCTCTTGGACTTTGACTACTCCAAGACAAGGTCTGTGCCTCTCGACCAGGTCGAGCCATGGAACGAGATTGTGCGCCGCTGCGTCACTGGTGCCATGTCGTACGGCTCCATTTCGATGGAAGCTCACACGACGCTGGCCATTGCCATGAACCGTCTCGGCGGCAAGTCGAACACGGGTGAGGGTGGTGAGGACGCCGAACGCTCGGTGCCCATCCCGGGTCCTGGTGCTGGACCCGACGGCCAGCCATACACGCACGCGATGGACCTCCTCCCCGTGTGGGATAGCCGCCGCTCGTCCATCAAGCAGGTTGCCTCCGGCCGCTTTGGTGTTACCTCCAATTACCTCGCCGACTCGGACGAGCTCCAGATCAAGATGGCGCAGGGTGCCAAGCCTGGTGAGGGTGGTGAACTCCCGGGCCACAAGGTCTCCAACTCGATTGGTAAGACCCGTCACTCTACTCCTGGTGTCACCCTTGTGTCGCCTCCGCCGCACCACGACATTTACTCGATCGAGGATCTCAAGCAGCTCATCTACGACCTCAAGTCGTCTAACCCTCGTGCGCGCGTCTCTGTCAAGCTCGTGTCCGAGGTTGGCGTCGGTATCGTCGCGTCGGGTGTTGCCAAGGCCAAGGCCGACCACATTACCATCTCGGGACACGATGGCGGTACTGGTGCCGCCAAGTGGACGTCAATCAAGTACGCCGGTCTCCCTTGGGAGCTCGGTCTTGCCGAGACTCACCAGACTCTCGTGCTCAACGACCTCCGTGGCCGTGTTACGGTCCAGACCGACGGCCAGATCCGTACTGGCCGTGACATTGCCATTGCGACTCTGCTCGGTGCCGAAGAGTGGGGCTTTGCGACCACGCCACTCATTGCCATGGGCTGCATCATGATGAAGGCTTGCCACAAGAACACTTGCCCCGTCGGTATCGCGACGCAGGACCCACACCTCCGCGCCAAGTTTGCGGGTCAGCCCGAGCAGGTCATCAACTTTTTCTACTACATTATCGAGGAGCTTCGCGGCATCATGGCCCAGCTTGGTATCCGCACCATCAACGAGATGGTTGGCCGCTCCGACCTCCTCAAGGTCGACGACTCGCTCCGCACACCCAAGACTGCGCACCTCGACCTGTCGCCCATCCTCAAGCCTGCCAAGCGCGAGGGTGCAGCCACCTACCGCGTCCGCCCCCAGGACCACAAGCTCTATGTGCGCCTCGACAACAAGTTTATCGACGAGGCCGAGCCGGCTCTCACCAAGGGTCTTCCCGTCGAGATTGACTGCAACGTTGTCAACACGGACCGTGCTCTCGGCACCACTCTGTCGTACAAGGTGTCCAAGCAGTACGGCGAGGCTGGTCTCCCGCGCGACACGATCCGCATCAACATGACCGGCTCTGCTGGCCAGTCGCTCGGTGCGTTCCTTGCGCCGGGTGTTACGATCGAGCTCGAGGGCGACGCCAACGACTATGTTGGCAAGGGTCTCTCGGGTGGCCGCCTGATTGTCTACCCTCCCAAGAAGTCATCCTTCAAGGCCGAGGAGAACATTATCATTGGCAACGTGTGCTTCTTTGGTGCCACGTCGGGCCAGGCGTTCATCCGCGGTATCGCTGCCGAGCGTTTCGCCGTCAGGAACTCGGGCGCCACCCTCGTCGTCGAGGGTACCGGTGACCACGGCTGCGAGTACATGACTGGCGGCCGTGTCGTGGTCCTCGGTCTGACCGGCCGCAACTTTGCTGCCGGCATGTCGGGTGGTATCGCGTACGTGCTCGACAATGCGCACTCGTTTGGACCAAAGTGTAACATGGGCACGGTCGAGCTTGGCAAGGTCGAGAACCCGCACGAGATTGCCGAGCTCCGCTCGCTCATCGAGGAGCACCGCCACTACACTGGCTCGGAGATTGCCGACCGCGTCCTGCGCAACTTCCACCGCATGCTGCCAATGTTTGTGCGCGTCATGCCGCTCGACTACAAGCGCGTGCTGCAGGAGAAGGCTGCCGAGGAGGCCGAGGCCAAGAAGAACCAGAGCCACATCGACCTCATCCCGTCGCAGACTGCGTCGCAGATTGACCTCGTCGCCACTGGCTTTGACCCTGTTCTCCCCCACACCCCGGGCCTCGTCATCTCGACGCCGCGTCCTGGGTTCACCGCGCCGCCGTCGCCCACACCCCAGCATGCCATTCTGGACATGGAGGACTCGATGCTCGACGAGGAGGCGACCAAGGCCCGCGCGATCAAGTTTGACAAGACGCGCGGCTTTATGAAGTACAAGCGTCTCAACGAGCACTACCGCCCGGCGCGCAAGCGTGTCAAGGACTGGAAGGAGATTAGCGCGCGTCTGGTGGGCTCGGAGATCAAGCAGCAGACGGCGCGCTGCATGGACTGCGGTATCCCGTTCTGCCAGTCGGACACTGGCTGCCCGATTGCCAACGTCATCCCCAAGTGGAACCAGCTCGTGTTTGAGGACAAGTGGAAGGAGGCCTTCTACCGCCTGCGCCTCACCAACAACTTTGGCGAGTTTACTGGCCGCGTGTGCCCTGCGCCATGCGAGTCGGCGTGTGTCCTCGGCATCAACGAACAGCCCGTTGGCATCAAGACGATCGAGGCGGCCATTGCGGACAAGGCGTGGGAGAGCGGATGGGTTGTGCCCGAGCCGCCGACCTCGCGGACTGGCAAGAAGGTTGCCGTCATTGGTTCGGGCCCTGCTGGTCTTGCCGCCGCCGACCAGCTCAACAAGGCCGGCCACACTGTGACGGTCTACGACCGCAACGACCGCGTCGGCGGTCTGCTCATGTACGGTATCCCCAACATGAAGCTCGACAAGGCCGTCGTCCAGCGTCGCGTCGACCTCATGGCCGCCGAGGGTGTCAAGTTTGTCACCAACGCGCATGTCGGTGTCGACGTGGACGCGCTCGAGATCAAGGCCAACAATGACGCCGTCATTGTCGCCACGGGCGCCACGTGGCCGCGCGACCTCAAGGCGCCAGGACGCGAGGCCAAGAAGGGCATCTACTTTGCCATGGACTACCTCCAGGCCAACACAAAGTCGCTCCTCGACTCCAACCTCCAGGACAGCCACTACCTCAACGCCAAGGGTCTTGACGGTGAGTAAATGTTCACAGTCTGTGCTAACAACCAGTGGTTGTCATTGGCGGCGGTGACACGGGCAACGACTGCATCGGCACGGCCATGCGCCACGGTGCCAAGTCTGTGACCAACTTTGAGCTCCTGCCCGAGCCGCCAGCGACGCGTGCCAAGAACAACCCATGGCCGACGTTTATGCGCGTGAAAAAGGTCGACTATGGGCACGCAGAGGTGCTGGCCATGACGCAAAAGGACCCGCGCGAGTACTGCATCTCGACCAAGCGCTTTGTCCTCGACGACGAGGGCAACCTCAAGGGCATTGACACGGTCCGCGTCGAGTGGACCGAGATTGCCGGCCAGTGGAAGATGGAGGAGGTCAAGGGCTCGGAAGAATTCTTCCCGTGCCAGGTCGCCCTGCTCGCCCTCGGCTTCCTCGGCCCGCAAAAGGAGCTCATCAGCGCGCTGTCGCTCCAGACCGACCCCCGCTCCAACATCAAGACCCCCGCAAGCGTGAGCACCCGCACACCCCCTGCCAAAACCCAGCTGACTCTTTTACAGAAGTACGAAACATCCGAACCGGGCATCTTTGCAGCAGGCGACTGCCGCCGCGGCCAATCGCTCGTCGTCTGGGGCATTCGCGAGGGCCGGCAGGCCGCCGAGACGGTCGACATCTACCTCGAGGGCAACTCGCTGCTTCCGATGCAGGGCGGCATCCCCGTCCGCAGCTGGGAGGCGCCCCCGATCAAAAAGGACCACCCCGTCACCGTCACTGTCGCGAGCGCCCCCTCGACGTCGGGCAGTAGCGACGCCAGCGCATCCGAGGGAGAGGCGAGCGACGGCGAGGACTCGCTCACTGCCCCGCCCGTCACGGTCACGGCGTAAGAGCGTATAAAATGTGCCCGCGTAAGAACGTGGGCCGCAGGATAGATATACCAGGTGGGCGCCCCGCGTCGCGGCGGACGAGTAGAAGAGTTCAGACGAGTCTAGTTGTACGGTACGGAAATGCATACAGTCGGTTTGTTATGGTCAGTGCGGATGGAGGTGCGTATAGCCGGTGCGGATTACCTGGTGGATTGGGGGAGCACGGTGTGGGGTCCAGTCCAAGATAAGAGGGGGCAAGTCGTTGACCCACGCGGCAGGGGCTCATGTGCGTGCCGTCTAGCTCTGCGGGGTATGTACATCCTGCTATGCATCCACAAAGTACTGCAAGGAACGTACGAGGTCGTGAGTATGGATACAGTTGGGGGGTGGGGGGTCGTAAGGTTTGAGGTGACTGGGGGAGGTGGCTCGTGAGGCGACTTGAAATGCTGCGCGCGCAACCCTAGAAGTAGGAAGTCGACGTCAGCGGGATGCCCAGCGCAATCTTGACGTGTGTGCGCAACAGATCGATTGGCGTATCATTGGGCATCGGTTCGTCCATAAACTGGAGCTCGTCAAGGCACTCCTGGGCGGACGCATGTTCAATCGCGTGTGTGGTGGACATAACGAACTGAATCGGGGTCAGCAGGCAAACAAACTGTATCGTGCGGCACAGGAAACACGTACAGCATGCTCGGCGCGGAACGCTTCTTTGGCGTGGCCGACAGGCGCGAGCGATGTAAACGGGAGGCCGTGGATAAACGCCGCGCGATTCTTATCGCTGCATGTCAGTCTATCACCACTTGATCGAGGAAATGACCGCTTACCGCATCCTCTGGAGCGCCTTGGCTTCGCGCTTGGACTCGAGCAGTTCGCGCATCACGTCGGCGAGTGTGAACTGCTCGTCAGGATCGTCGGCTCGACCATCGTCCCCGCCCGCGTCCGGGTTGGTGGGTGCGGGAGTCGGGAAGAGCACTTGATGTCAGTGGCGGACACGATACTGTACACAATACCGGTACACTCACGCGCGCTGTTCGCGGCATGTACGGCTGAGAAGTACTGGACGACATCGACGGCGTCATCCGAGTGGTTGTACATGTTCGTGACGATGTGATGCACCTCCCGCGCCACATCTGTCGGCAGCGGGAGTGACAACTTGCGCTCGGCCCGCTTCCGCGTGCTGCAGATGCGCGCGAGGCAGGGGTACACGGTCTGGAGGCCCGAGACATGCTTGCACACGCGGAGAGGTATCGGCCACTCGACGTCGGGCGCGGGGGTATCGGTGCGTGCACGCCTACTGGATTCCGAGGGCCGGCAGGAGGTTGACCTCGACGAAGCGGGGCGCGGCATCATGTGATGAGAGGACAAGAACGGACGGAATAAGATAAGAGACAAGGCTAAGATGACGAGTGGACGAGACGTTTGTTGACATTTGGGCCCATTGTGCCTCGTTACGTAAATACCACTAAAGAAACACTAGCCCAGGTCTAGCATCCGCTCGGCACACACCAGCACACCAGGTGGCCTGCGTGTCTACTACTGTATGCTTTATGTTGTCCATATCCATGTGATACGACCACACGAACACGCACACGCTCGTGCCAGGACTATGCATGCATACACGTACAAACTCGGGACATGGGGAGATGCATGGGATGGTGATGGGCGGCAGTATGGACAGGTCGCCCGCTGTGGGAGTGGGTCGTCCGCGCCGTCAAGATCAAGCGTGGCTACACTCGACACCGGTGTGGTCGGTACAGACGATCGTGGGGTCGTACGTTGACATCCAAAACGGCCGCCGTTGTGGATTATGATGTGGTCTGGAGCCTAGGTTCCCAACGCACGCGCCGCTGCGCACTCCCGGCGCGACGCGCGGTCTCCGCACTCATGGCCGCGACGCCGCGTACGCGGCCGGCGCGTTGCTGCTCTGCGAGTACGCGCCGTGGTCGCCGGGTGGTGGGTGGGGGGCGTACCGCGGCTCGTGGCCGGGGCCGAGACCGGGCGCGCCGGGGGGATAGTACTTTGACGACGGGGGCATCTGCCATCTCGGGCCGCCCAGAAAGTCCTGCCAGTTGGCAGACGGGAGAGGCGGCGGGCCGCGTGACGCCGACGACGACATGGAGGGCGGAGGGTGGTTGCGCGAAGGTAAGGGTGGGGGAGCGTTGCGCGATACCATCGGAGGCGTCGGCGTTGGGTCGCGCAGGGGCGGGTACTCTGGGTAGTAGGCAGAGTGCTGTGGTGGGGTGGTCCGGTAGCGGGGGTCCTCGTACTGGAAATCGCGCGACTTGGTCTTGCTCTTGCCGTTTGGCGGGAGGGGCTCGCGGACATCGCCGCGCGGGTCGCGGGGGTCACGAGGGTCTCGTGGGTCTCGTGGGTCGCGGGGTTCACGAAGGTCGCGGAGATCACGAGGGTCGCGAGGGTCGCGGGGATCGCGGAGGTCACGGGGGTCGCGGCCGTCTCGAGGGTCGAGCATGTCCATCCGTGGCAGAGGGGGCATGCGGTGGTCAAACGCGTGCTGGTCGCGAGGGTCGGCGCGGGGGTCGGCGCGAGGGTCGCCTCGTGGGTCGCCTCGGGGGTCGGACCGAGGGTCCCTTGGGTCCACACGAGGATCGTGCCGTCCCACATCTCGGTGCCACTGCGGCTCTGGTCCTGGAGGGCCAGGAGGACCAGGAGGACCAGGAGGACCAGGGGGACCCGAAGGACCTGGGCGGCCATAGTCGTGGCGCAAAACAGGCGGAGGGGCATCAAAGTGAGGATCGCGTTGGCGCGGGGGTGGAGGGAACGCATCATACTCGCGGCGCGGTGGGGGCTGTCCTTGGTGAGGTGGAGGGGGAGGGGTCATGGAAGGCATAGGTGGCGGGCCGCGCGAGGCATCACTAGGCGGCCACGATGGCGGGGCCATGAGTGATCCCTTGAGCGGGGGAGCTTGTTGATGTGAGGCTGGGGAGGGTGCACGGACGGGAGGCGGGGCCACGGTGGCGGCAGCAGCGGCAGCAGCAGCAGCGGCGGCGGCAGCGGTTTGCTTTTTTGGCTGACGTGATGATGCCGCCCGACCTTCGCCGGCCTTCGCCCTTGAGCGCGATGGCTTTACAGGCGGAGGAGGAGGCAGCGGCTCGGGCTCTTCTGGGATCGGCTCGGGCTCCGGCACGAGTTCCTCCTCTAGCTCGACCTCCTCGTCCTCGGACTCTGCGACAGGTTCGGGCTCGGGCGACGACGATACCTGGCGTTCTCGCAGACCCATGCTGACGAGGTCGTGGTCGACGTCGCGGAGGTTTGCGCCCAGCACACCCAACGTAACGTTGCGGCGCTTCCGCACGTCGTCACCGGCATGCGTTGGAAGAGTCCGCTCCGTGCCCTTGGAGAAGAGACGACCCGTGCCCATGCGCCATCCACCGTCGCCGCGGCCTTCGCCAAGAGTCGGCATGTTGGTAAACTTGCGCTTGTTGGAAGGCTTGCCCATGTCGAGGTACGTCTTTTCAGCCTCGAGGCGCTGTGCCTTGCCCAATGCCTCAAACATCATCTCAGTTGACAGCGACTCGCAGTCGGCCTGGCGGTCAGTTGACGTGCCAAACACACCTTCGCAACTCACCAAAAACTGAAAGTAGACTTGCTCCCGCTGCTGCTTGTACAATCGCAGCATCTCCTCTTGTTGGGCGGCATGCCTGGCGTCGTTGAACGCATGCTTTCGGTTGCGGCGGCGCTCGAGCTCCTTGCACAGACGGACCACATCGACGTGTGTGCCGTCGAGCACCTGCTGCTCCTGCTCGTCGAGCGCGGTAATGGCGGCGTCGATGAGCGCGTGGCGGGCCTTTTGCGCGGCGACTGCCTCGGCATCGTCGGGGTCGACCTCACCGCGGCGGAGATACTTGCGCCGCTTGCGTGGTGCACGTTTTGGCTTTGCAGCCTCTTCGGCGGCGGCGGCAGCAGCAAGCGCCGCATCACCTGCGGTTGGGTCGACCGCCTCATTGGTGGCGGTGGCGCTCGTCCCCTGAGCCGCCGCCACCTTTGTGTTGGTTGTATCGTTTTTTGGTCCCGAAATGTCGGCCGCGGTGGAGGCGGGAGGATCGGCAGCAGCAGCAAGACCCAATTCGGCCTTGTGCCCGTTGGCCGTCGGTGCTACGGGGTCCGGCGTTGTCGCGTGCAGTTCAGTCTTGGTGGCAGCCACGTCGTCTTCAGCTTTGCGCTTGCGACCGATCACCAGTGTTATCCGTTGCGACTTTGCGGGATCTTCGGTGATCGCCGCATCATGGTTGTCACCCGCCTCTTCTGTGTCCGAAGGGTCGAGCTCGGGCTCGCCCTCTTCCTCCACCACAGGCACGTTTAGATTGGCGTTGGACTCGGCGACAAACTGAGCGTCCAACGCATCGGCATCGTCGGCGGCGCCGTGGCTGCTGCGGCTGCCACGGCGACTTGGGCGACTCGAAGTGACCGACATTTTGTCAGGCGACCTGCTCGACTGGCTTCTGCGAGAGCGGGTAGAAACGGTTGCCGAAGGGGCCGGGCGTGTGGGTGAGACACTCCCGTTTTGAAGAGCGGCAGAGCGACCACGAGTATATCGTGTCTTGCCGAGTGCGGCGGCAGAGTTGGGAGATTCGCCAGTAGTGGGGAGAGTGGATTGAGCGGGTGGATGGGGAGAGTACACGGCTGATGTGGACATTGCCGGGGTGGACGAGAGTGTGTGGGGAGGGTGTTGTGTGTGCGTGTGTGTTGTGTTGGGAGGATGAAAAGCTAAAGTTTCAGCATGCTATCGATGGTGGAATGGTGCAGGATGCGATGGGCATGGTTGAATGGATGGGGGACCAAAGAACGAGTTGGGGATGGGAGTTGGATGCGTGTGTGGATGAGAGATGATGATGCAGGCAGAGTGGAGGAGCGGAGTGTCTGTCTGGTCGGTCTGTTGCAAAAGGCAGTCTCTGTCTGTTTGTCCCAAGTCTGTTGCCCCGTTTGTCTCAGGGCCACTCAACCCATCCGAGTGCGTGTCGGGTCCAACATAATCCACCAAAGCCAAAACCAAAGCTGGCGCGTGTGTGCCAGCCAGCCATGCAGCCTGCCAGGTGCAGCCAGCCGCCAAGGTGGGCGTGGAGACGACGACTAGAGGCAGTCGTAGCTTTGTGGCCCGTGCCCCAAATGCCCCGTGCCCCGTGCCGGGGCGGCGTGTGTGGGTCACTGTGCCCAGGTACCACCCGTATTTTGGCGGTACCGGACATGGATGCCTCATTTTGGCCCTGCCCCCCTTTCTGTGTCGAGCGCTTGGCTGGCTGGCTGGCTGGCCTGGATGGCCCGCCGCGCTGCCGTGCCGCCGTGGCGGTTTGGGTCGCGCCAAAACGCCGCCTCGTACCGCAAACCAATCCATCCCACTTTTGTTGATGGGCTTTGGACCCTGAATCTCTTCTCCCAGGCCGGCCTGGAAGGAAGAAAAAAAAAATGGATGGGTCGGGGTGGGTGGGTAGGTTACGTAACAGATACGTATCCTTGGCATGTGTGGAGACCCCGCGTGATGAGAGATGGTGGTGACGAGACGGAAGTATTTAAGGCATGACGATTCAGGGACGTGGGGGCGAGCAAGAGACATCAAACGGCGGATTCAGGGCACACGACACACCCAACACATGTTCTCTGTCCCCTGCCGCCGCATGCCATCCCCGTCCAACAAACAGCAGCCGCATCCAAACGGCATGTGCCCAGCCAGACACCATGACAGGTCCCAGGCCGGAATACTCTCGATACACCACGCCCAAGCATGCCTGCACGCCCGGCTGGCCGGCTGGCTACACCCACACCGAAACCGTTGGTGTCGGCGTCGCCCACCATCACGCCATGCCCGTCACAGCCGCCCGGCCCGTAGACATGAGGCGCGCTTCGGTGGCCTAGCGCGCGCGCCAGGCCGCACCCCCGCCAACCACCAAATGACAAAAGCCACCCGACAAACGGTAAACTCTGTAAACTCTGGTGGTGGCTCTCCCACTGGCCCGCCCCATCCTGTTACCATTTCCCTGTGACCGACTCGCCCTTTGTGCCCTGGTTCCCGTACCGTGATAGACACGCCTCCACACCCCCCGAGGCAATGAATGACCCACTCGATGCCAGCCAGCTGGCCAACCAGGTGTGTCGCTGCATGGCAGCGGTCACTACCAGGGCCGCATTTCTCCACCCGCCTGCCTGCGCTTCCATCACACCGGCGACTTGCAGTAGTGGATGCGTGCGTGACACACGTCCAATCCACCCTTCATGCCGATGCACCCCGAGTGTTCACACAGCACACTGCTCCCCACCCACACGGAGTGTACAGGCACATGGTTACACGGGGTAGTAGAAGAAGAGACCATGCGTTCGGGTGAAACACACAGTGATGGCCGGTGGAGGCCGATCCGTGCAGAAGCAGGGGCGGAGAGCAAGATGTGGGAGCATTGGTGCTTCAGGTCCCAAACGGCAAGGGTGGGGGGGATTGGCCACGCTTTCGTGTGGTTGTGGGAGGGGGGATTGTGATGCAACCACTGTTGCATGCGTGCGACTGCATGCATGGGCCGATGGAAGGAACAGGGAAGCGGCAGTGGCCAGTGGAGAGGTGGTCTGGATTCGCTCAAAGGGGGAGGCTGAAGAAATGAACAGATCGAGCCAGGCGGGGCAGTGGAGGAGAAAAGGAGGCGGTGGACGTGCACTCGCCGCCATGGCTGGGCGTCGTGCCGGCTGGGCAAACAGGTTTGGATGGATGATCGCACGAGCGGATTCGCACGTCGGTACGTCGGCTCAACGGCTGCTGCTGATGGTGATACGCAGCGACCGATGCACCGACGTCCTCTGCATGGTGGGAAGGGGGGTGGGAGTGCAGACTGGGACGGGGACGCAAGTGGTGCAACAAGGCTTGTGACAGGGCAAGAGGGAAAACGAGTGGAGGCATGGCGGAACACTACCGCCGAGACAATACCAAAGCGAGAGAAGGCAACAGAGAAGACGAGACTGCGAACACGAGACCAGAGACGACAAACAGGGGACACGGGTGCGCTACAAGGATGCAGGATGGAGGAAGAGATGACTTACACTGCTGGGGGTGGACTGGTGGATTCCCCCCGCGTCCCTGTACGGTAGGTGGTTGTCAAACTTGATGTGGGCTGCGCAGGCGGTTTTCGGTGGGTCAAGTGTTGCGCGGGTGTGGTGGGGGTGGTAAGGGAGAGGGGGTTTTGGTTGGGCGTGGGCTGGGCGGCGGGAGGGTTGCGTTGCAGCCAAAGGTCTTGATGCAGTTTGAAGAGTGGTGGCAAGCGGTGGATTGGTGTGGAGACGAGGTGGAGGAACGCGTAGTTGTCGTTGTCCAAGTGTTGCACGGGGTGTGGGGTTTGTGAGAGATGATGGTTGATGTAACAAGAGAGGAACCGGGTTACAGGAGGGGAAGGGCGAAGGGAGGGGAGGGGAGAGTGAGGAGAGCGTGTGTGTGGGTGGATGATGATGGAATGAAACCAAGGAACAAGAGATTGCAGCTTAGTGCCCAGGAGACTAGTTCAGAGTACAGAGAGGTATTCGCAGTACCGACATAACCCAAAAGAAACGCTGGTACGCAGACGGGGCGGGGCAGTCTCTGCCCTTTCGTCGCCAGACCGCGCCAGACCACAACCCCTTGTCGTCCTCTCGTCCTCTGCCCTTGTGCCGTTGTGCCCTGTCTACCCTTTTGCCCCTTTTTCCTAGGCTCGTGTCCGATTGTCAGACACCAGACAAACCAACTTGCCATGCCAATTTTCCCCACCCACCTGCCCCAACCCCGCGCGCCGCCGTACCCGGATCGGCGCATCACCAATCGTGCCGTACACAAACTATTACATCCATCACCTCGTACACGGACGTGGCCACCTCCGACCACCCACGCAAACTACATCCCCGCTCCAACGAGTCCAACATTGTCAGCCATGCATCACGCGTTGTGTCGGTTCCTCCCCATCACGCCGTGCTCGCCTCGCGCGTCCGGTACTGCACAGCATGGCCATCGTGTTGCTGTGTTCTGCACACCCGTGTCGTGTCACTCACAGAGCCGCACCGGCCGCACGCACGTCAGTTACGCCGCGGTGCGACAGACCGGGCCGACTAACAAAGATCAGCACCGCTGTTCGGCTTTCTATGCGGGGTCCCATTCTCTACGTGCATACACTTCGGGGACATCCACTTGGATGCATCGCTTGTCTTCATGTCTACCACCAGCTACCAGCTTGCAAAATGTCCTCGCCGCCCACTACCATTGCTTACAAGCAACAAGCTGACGGGGGTGTTGTGGGTGGCTGCATCCATCATGGACGACGTGCGCCCGGCCGCGGAGGCGCAAGCGCACGACGCCCCCCGGCCCTGCCCTACCCTGTGGGTCCCTGAATTCAGGGACAGAAGGAGTGACCCACCATCCGGGCCCACGGCAGCACGCACACCCACCCACCTTGCCACCCATTAAAAATATACCCCACCCCCCCTCACTCCGCCCATTCTTGGGCCCTGTTATGCCTCAATGAAAGTTTCTATCTAGAGCACCATGCAGCGCGACGCGACGGCGTGCTGTCCGGTTGCTGGTAGAGCGGAGTTGGAGACAGCTGCCATTGATTCATGAGCATTTGTTGTACGTTGTGTCCCACCATTGTATATGGGTGAGACACCAGCGTGCTATCGTTATCCGCGGGCGGCAAACTCCGCAGCGCGTGATCCGAATGCGCTAGTGCGGGTAGCGCAGATCAGTGCCGAACAAGCCTCACACTGCCCAGATCATCCCAACACAAAGCAACGGCAACACAGACGCTCCCCCACGCGTCCGGGGTCCGAGCTCGGACGTGTGTGCTGCGCACAGCTGCGCTGCGCACAACAGCAAAACTGTGCATATGTGGGGCTGTCGAGTTGACACAAACAATCATCGGGCATCGGGGCCACATCAAGGTACGTGGTATGCGACAGCCATGCATCATGCGTCATGCGGCATGCGTGTGGTCGGGATACGGCAGGTGACGATTAAGAACCCCCCGGGGCTGGGTGCGCATGCTACAGTACGCCCATCCGTGCCACATGTCGCCACTGGTCTTTGTCATTCAAGATTGAAGAAAAAGCCGAGACCGGGGAGCAACGAGGCCAGACCTTGGCGTCACCGTGCGACAAGAATGAACGAGTTTGTGTTTTTTGCGTGCCGCATGAGATCGGGCCAAAGATTTCTCGGCACCGCGCTTGGGTCGACAAATACGGCCGTATCCTGGCGACCCTTTGGTATTGCATGTGGCGGATGAACTCTGTGGCTCACACCCTACCCACCCTGCGCCCTGGGCTCAATTGTTTCTCTGCCAGCGTCTCTCTGTCTCTCCCTTGGGCTTCCCTGGTTGTTGTGCCCTGATCTGCCATTAAACGTCCGGTGGAGGCTGTCCAGCACAAGTCTCGCTTGTCTCGTGCCAAAACAAGGCACTCCAAAACGGAAGGACATTAGGTAATACCCATGGTCGAAAATCAATCGCTGCGTCATGCTTCACGTCATGACGCGGATCACGGCCCGTGAGCACGGTGTGAGAGTTGCAGAGTGGCATGTTGGCCGACCTCCATCCGTAGGTGCGTAGAGTCATACAAGTTGTCCACAGAGTTCAGTATGCGTCAAACGAGACGAAACGCGCCCCTCGTGTTCCCAGCTCGACGTGCACCTTCCTGGCTGCGTCCTACTCCGACAAACCTCACAACAGTAAACGCGTGGTGATGTACAATGTAGCTCGAATAGGAGTGACGATCGACGTCAGCCGCCATGTTGAGGCCCACTCCAGTACCCCGACTTGCAAGGCTGGCATAAAAGCGTGCCCAGTTCAAGGCCTACTTACAAAAGCCTTCTGTGCGCCCCTCTCAAGACACATAACACATATCCTTTCCACTCACGCGGATACGCCACCTGGAAGGTATCGCCCCCAACGTCCGTTACCTTGGCGTTGCCAGGCCGCGCAGATGCACGTCCCTCTCAGCAGCACCATAACAGCTTGGAAAGAAACCGCAGGGCCCTCAGGCTCGTCTCACGCGAGCATCGGGCACGAGCACGGCACGGGCACCAGCAGCATCGTAATGTTGCAACAGAGTGGTGTACGGTGACTTGGTAGGGTACGGAATGGTGCGGTGCCTGGGTCGATCAACGGCCAAAGGTAAAGGCCCGATCCGGAGCCAAAGCCCAAAACCAAAACCAAAACTCACTTTATCCCGTCCGTGTGGCCGTGTGCCTTGCTGCCGCGTAGCCGGAGACACGCTGGATTCGAACTTACCCACCAACGCACTATCACCAAGCACCAAGCGCCTAGGGGTGGCAGGGGTGGTGGCAGTGGCAGTGGCGGCGGGAGCATGGTACAGTCGCATCGCATCGGCGTCGGTACATCTCCCCACCAGTATGCATACTCCTGCTGCAGAACCAACTTGCACGCGCCAACAGTCCTGTGAGTTCCCGGGACATGCCGGCATAACCCCTGCCAGGTCCGATGCTCCGAGGTCGCGATTGTGGCGGCGCTTGTTGGGCGACATTGGATTGCACGCCCGGTGTAGCATACAGAAGTATCTTTACATGAAGCTCGGTGTATCTGCAACATGAAGATGTCTACTCGCAAACTCGACTCACGACACAAACACTCTCACATGTCGACCTCCATCGCCGTCGCACCAGTGCCCGGCAGCACGTGGGGCCGATCCTGCACGCTGCTGGTCCCATTGACAGCCGTCTTCGAGTTGTCCGCGACATTGTCGACCTCGCCATAGCCATTGTCTTCACTGTCGTTGTCCTCGTCGTCGCCATTGTCATCGTCGCCATCAGTGTCGTCGTCGTCAACCTCGTCGCCACTGTCGTCCTCGTCCCCCATCGCATCTAGCAACCTCCCAGTATTCGTCCTCATTGCTTTGACGGCCAGCGTGTCAAAGTCTGGCACATCTGCGCGGAACAGCGCATTGTAGAAACCGAAGAAGCAAATATCCGAGCGGCCATCGGGAGAGATACTCCGGCTCAGCGCGTCGTTCATGGGGATGACGCCTGCCGCCGCCAGGTGCGCAAACGCATCGAGAAAGCCGTACCTGTGCTCCGTTAGCGGTGTTTTTCATGCCTTGGTGTGCTGTAGCTTGGTGGGGCTCGCACCTCCTTTCCTCGCAACTAGGTTCACTCACCCACACTGCCGTGCGTCTTGGGCAGTCTCGAAGACGTCATGGGATATCCATTTGCCGTTTGTGAGCACGTCCTCGAGGACGAGGACGAGTGCCTTCTTCGCCGACGGGTCGCAGTTGGCAGTATCCGTCGTCGTCCACAGGCCGTAGAAGTGCGGGATGAACGTTCCCTGGAGATCCTCGAGGATAGTGTATGCGCGTGTCTCGCGCACGAGCTGGCTCTTCACATCGTCCTCGTTCTCCATGCAGGTTTCGGGGACGGTGATGCAGGCCATGACGCGGGTGGTGGGTCGGGCGTCGGGGGGTACGTCGTAGTCGTGATTGTGGTTTGGGTCGTGGTTGTTGTGCAGACGCCCGTCGTGGTCTTGGTTTCGGTAGTCGTCGTGGTCGTGCACGTCCCGCTGACAGCGTGCCCAAAGAACCAGTACGAGCCGTAGATGGACCAGTCGGTGTTGGGTACAGCGTGGTCCAACTCGATGGTGAGGAGGGGACCGTTTGGGTCGGCGGCCTTCTCATTCTTGTGTGTGGTCGCCCTCTCATCGTTGCGGACGTTGGGGTGGGGGACGAAGGAGCAGGTGTGGCTGCCATCCGGGGCGGTGCTAGAGACGCTCGAGTTGTTTGTTAGGTTTGAGCGAGCCCTCTCGTCGCTCTTAGTGACCCTAGAGTCGACCGAGCTCCCCTCGACGGTCCGAGAGCTCAACGCCTCCATGAGAACATTTAGAGCCTGCCGAGTGGGCTCAACAACGCATGACAGGACGCAAGGCACGGTGATTGTGCTGCTCTCCTCCAACTTGTCCTTGACCTTGGGGTGGTACGTGAGGCGGAGAAACGGGCGATCGCGTGGGGTAGGGAAGGTGAGGTCTGAGAAGATGGTGGATAAGGAGTCATCGGCGCTGGCGGTGTTCATGCTGGGGAATATGTAACGTTGGGGCTTGGACGGGAGGGGGACTGGGGAAGAGTGAAATCTGGAGAGTGAAAGTGGAGACAGGTGTGAACGAGGGATGTGTGGAAGAAGGGGAATGAAGGGCAAGACCAAGGATGGGCGAGTGCGGTTCAAGTTGTTGAATCATCAGCGTCATAAGTCGACCACTTTCACTACGCCAGTCACGTACAGCATACCAGAACCGATTGCATACCAAGACATACAACTGCATGCCGACTAGACAATACACAAGAAGAAAAGTAAACTAGACACCACTGCTCGTGCTCATCTTCACTGCTTTTCGCGGCCAAGCACGCTCGACTGGAGCCTTTGGCCTGTTACTCTGGAATATCTGCTGGATGCTGTGGGCGTGCATTCTGCCCACTGGACTGGCTCAACTGGAGCCAATTCGGTTTGTCGCTTGCCTCCCACTCCTTCCCAGCTAAAACGTCTGGTGGACAAACTGGTCGAGGTCGAACCCGGCCATATTCCCCATAGGCGTGCCGAGCGAGAACGCCATGGCGACGTCCGACTGCATGGTGGGTGCGCGCCCGTCGGGGTTGTTTGAACCGTTGGGGACACTAAAGTCGCTGCCGCTGCCGCTGGCGCTGCCCCACGCCTGGTTCTCCGACATGGGCCACGGGTAGCTCTGCTGCGAGGAGAACTCGGGGGCCATAGGGAACTGGTCGCCGCTGCCAAACGAGCCAAAGGGCATGACAGGAGTGGCGTTGGTATTTGGGCTCGAGTTTGGATTTTGGGCGGGCGAGTGGGTCAGCTCGTCGTACGAGCCCGAGCCCGCGCCGGACGACGTCGTAGAGCCCATCCGGTCGAGTGTGTAGGTCGGGTGTGGGAGAGGGTCAAACATTGTCCCTGCGGTCGCGGGGCGGCTCGACACCATCGGCGACGCGGTGCCGTGGCTACCGGGGAGGCCAGATATGGGATGGCCGACGAGAGGCGGTGAGTCGCGTGGCTCGGCCTTGGGCGAGATTGACGAGCTCGACATGTGCACGCGGCGCACTGTCTGGGTCGAGTTGTGCAGGTGGCTCAGGTCGTTTTCGATGACCGGATCGTGGTTGCGCTCGTCGGGACGGCGGACGCGGCCGACTGACCGCAGAGACGTTTCGGCACGCTTCCGGAGACGCATGAGGACGTCGAGGCCGTTGCGGGCACGGCTGCCGACACGTGCTGCAGAGGAAATGTCGCACACAGTAGAGAGGAGCTGGCACGCGTCCTTTGCAAACGGACACTGAGGCGCCCAGATGGGGATCGTCGCACTGGGTGTTAGTTGATATCACACGGAGCGTCCCTCCAACTCACAGGCACATGGCGGAGCTGTACGCGTGGAACCAGAAGAACCACCAGCGCGCAATGAGCGCAGGGTGGTACACGACAAGCTGCTTGACCACCTGGATGATCTCGGTCGCACTCTCGAACAGGGCGATGAACGCTGCGCCGTATCTGGACTGTGATGGGTCTTCAGGATTATCCTTAATTGCGCGCATGAACACGACACGGTTCAGCAACAGTCGCGTTTCGGCGACCATCAGCCGAATACCAAGACGGTTGATCACCTTGTGCGGAGGGATATCGCGCGACTGGGGAAGTTTCGGGATGGGTACATGCGGGAGGAGATCCTCGGGAAGTTTGTCACGGACTGCAAAGGGTCAGCGATGACTGATCGTCCTATTGTCTGTGCAGTATGTAGACTCACATGCCTTGAGCTCAGCGTCAAGCTTGGCGATCGGGGCGTACAGCTGAGGCAAGGTGCTGGTTTGCTGTTGTTAGTGAGGCAACCACATGCTTTGGCTTCGAGCAGAGGCTCACAATGTCAATCACGCTCTCCATCAGCTCGACAAGCTGGTACTTGGCGCGGTGAACTAGACGTTAGTACGTGAGCAGCGTGAAGAGAGAGTGCGCAGACTTACATCCGTGCGGGTCTGTCGCAGTCATTGTCTCGGGCATCTTTGTGTCCGAGTACTTGTTCAGCGCGCCACAAGGACGTCCCCAGCACATGGCCTGGAGACGGTCATACATGACAATCTCCCAGTAGACGAGCCGACGATGCTCAATCTCCTCCGGAGTGAGGTTGAAGCTCGCACCATCGCGGTGGAGTCCGAGCTTGGCATGGTCAGCGAGCAGTTCTGATGCACCGACTCGGACATCAAAACGTACACTGTGGACAATCTTGATGGCGGATCCCAGGACAGGCCAGAAGACGTCTGCACTGTTGCCACGGTTGTCGTTGAGGATGTATGTACCCATGGCGTGTATGGCCTCGAGGGTTGCTGGGCTGGCGTTTTCCATGCCGACGTGTTCCAGACACGCGCGTCCAAAGAGGAACAAGTCCTGGGCCTGGGGCTGCCACGGTGGCCGAGCGAGATCCATCATGGCGCCGCATGCCATGACGAGGAACACTACGGCCAGGCGGTTGGCGTTGGGGGGGATGGTGACGTCGTATGCCTGGGGCACGTACTCGTTGTTGAACCGGTCGGGCGTGATAATCTGGTACATCCAGGTCACATTCTCCCAATAGCAGTCGACGAGGTACTTGCCGCGGCTGGCCCAGTCTGGTAAGAAGGTGCGGAGAGTCTCGAGATCGCCAGCGAGTAGCGGGCCATGGGGCAAAAAACGTGACTGGACCGACTGCTGGCCGTCGGCATACGCGGCGCGAGGATCACTATTTGGGACCGCGAGGTTGGGCCCAGAAAACATACGCTCGGGCGTCGTAGGCTCAGAGTGTCCACTGTCCTTGTCGGTGAGGTACTCGCTGCCCGCAAACGGGCCGACAAAGCGCGCCTCGCCGCCAGGCCCCGTAATGGTGAGTTTGCCAAAGGCGCTATTTGCCACCTCGTCATCGATGTTGTTGTTGATACGAGGCTGCTTGGATGCCTGTTGGTCGCCGCCGCCCCGCCACACAATGCTCGAGTCGAGCAGGTGGTGCTTTCCTGCCGTAGCCGCTGCGAGAGCCATTTCCAGTTCTTGAATGCGTTGGTGAAGTTGTTCAGTGTCCTTGAGAACAAGCCTGGTTCCGATTAGTCGTCGCCGCCGGGGTGGCGCTCTCTTTAAGTCATTCGACTCACTTCTTGCCATTCATGGTACGCATCTCCCCCATGGGGCATATGGCGGCTACACCGCGCTTGGTACAGCTGGTACATGGCCAGCTGCGCGAGCACCGGAGCTTGAGACTGCAAAGAGGTCAGGGAGACATTCCACCCAACCCACACACACAATGCAAGACTGGGAGGGGTGGACAGCGAACAAAAGGACTGTTTTGGGTAGTTGGGAGGCTGAGAGGATTGCAAGTGGGACCAGCGTCCAAGACACTGTCCCGACCACACAGACCTCCGGTGCAGGGGAGTTTGGCCAATGATGACAAAAAGGTCGAGTCAAAGGTGGGTTGCCGCCCGGTGGCGGCGGGATAGGAGGAGCGGTATTCCCGAGCGCCCCGTGCAGATCGAGATCAAAGTAATAAAGCGGCCATCAAAACGGTCCTGAAGGTGTCTGGGTGACGTAGAGACCGACAGAGCGGGCGAGGACAGAAGAACAAAGAAAGACAAAAACAATAAAAGACGCACCGTCTGCACTCGTTGCAGCTGTTGGCTTGACGTTTAATCTGCTTTCGATCTTCGGCACGCATGGTTGACGATGTCGTCGATGAGCTCGGGGCCATCTCCGTGGCCTCTGGTGGTGGCGATTGGCGAGCGTTGTCTGTCATGGCGGATGATGGGCTGTCCCGAATGGGGGTTATATGGGGGGAGGAGGCGGGGCCGACAGGGCCAGAAGGAGGCGACAGAGAGGGAGGCTGGCGGGCGCAGTGCGACTCGCAGGGACGAGAACGACGTGCTCGAAAGTGGCCCAAAGAAGCGCAGGTGGTCTCAAACTAGCACGCAGTCGAAACGAGCCAAGCAGGTACAGGTCGTGCGCGTCGACGAGAGAACAATAAACGTCTACTGCTTACTCGGAAGGAAGTGCAAGGCAGGCACAGATCGAGAAACAAATCGACCACGCGGGGCAATGACGGGCGCGGCGGGGGCACACTGGCACAGTGACACAGTGCTTGTGCGCGGAAGTGTGAGGGCGGCGTGGCAAGAGGGCGTTTCTGGCGCCTTGTGCAGAGGAACGCGACGGCGCAGGTCGTCACCCCGAACAAGGCAGTTGGCGGACGAGGCGCGTGCGCAGGCGGCGCGCAAGAGAGCGACGTGTGGCTTGAGGCGGCGTCAGCTGGCTGGCCAGAGGGCGGAATGCACTGGGCCGGGCAGTGCAGTGGCGGGCAACGCGCGCGAAGCAAGAAAGAGGATGAAAGGCAAGAGGAAGGAGCAAGAGGCAAGGCAAAGGACAATACGGAAATGCCGGTTGACGCCATCAGAGCCACCATGAACCCCGTTTCAACTTGGCTCTGTTAGTCTGCGTCGCCGAGCGCCGAGCCGCAACCTTGGCTTTCTCTTTCTAGATTTACTCCCGCTCTGTCGGATCGGCATCTAACCCACACCCGAATTGTAGAAATTGGATTGGCGCAACGCCCCGGCCACTTGGTGCCTTGCGGCCTTGCGGCCCGTTATGGCGTCGCCGTGCCGGGCCATGTGCCCTCCTGGGCCCCTCCGGGGGCGCTACCGGTCACTTATCAAAGACTTGCTCGTTGGTGGATTTGTGGACTGATTGATAATACGACGCCCGCCAGTTGGCCCACCATTCCACAACCCAGTGATGTCACGACGCCTGGTTCGTTGTCGCATGTCGCAAGCACAGACAGACTCTTGTCCTGTGCCGCCTCACCGCCTCTGTTTTGCATGCGAATGCTGCCGCGACCTCCTCGACTAGTAGCAGGTGTATCGCCTCCATGTACAGCAACGCCACCACGCACCCTCTATCCGTGTGGTGGCGCTCCTCAACGTGCTCGTGCTCGGACCGGTCACGGCCGTGCCTAAATTACCCCAGATGGCAGATGGTCCCTGTCTGTCCTCTTGCAGCATGGCAGCTGACCCCGTTGTTCGACATGTCCTTCCTTTCGGTTTTCGGTCGCTGCTAGCAGCACAGCATGCAACGCAAGGGGCGGGGTGACTGCGTCAGGACCATTATAGTCGTGGCGCGTGATTGCAATCACACACGTTGATAAGCACAGGGTACGAAGGGGGACGAGGCGGTGTACCCGAGTGGCAGCCCGCAAGCCACTTCGTGAACCAAAGGAGCAGAGCACTACGAAACACCACCCAACCTACTCGTACTCACGTCCAGTGCTGGGGTTTTATAGATCTGACAACGTCAGTGGTCGCCAGGGACGGGGCAGGGGGGCATGTGTCGGGTTGACTTGTCCTTGTCAGAAGCATGCGCATGGCGTCACCGCCTCAACTTTAGAATGACATCTCCAACGATGAGGACAATAGACAATAGATTAGGTATGGGGAAAGGAGTGAGCACGACAGTGGTGTACAGTAGTTGTCGTGGGGCAGTGTTGGTGGTGACGATGCTTCTTTGCGTATTGATACGCAAACATCCGCGCGGCATTCGTTGTCGTTGTCATGTCGTCACCCTTGTCGGCCTCAAACGTCTCCTGCAACGAGACATGCGAGGCATTCGACTCGAGCTGCAACTGGGTGCATGGGTACCTCATTCAAACACTATCATCTATCTCAATCCAAAGTGAACAGGGGACGATACTGCTCGAGCCGGTATGTCACGAGTGGGGACATTATAATGTCAGCATCGGGGCGATCACGGGTTCCTGCAAGGCTATGGGCCGGTACCGGTACCGGCACCGGCTTGGCTTCGGCTTCGGCTGTCGGCCATGGCACGGACACGACCCACCCTCCGGCCTCGGGAGTGGCGTCCTGAGGACCCCACCTGCATCCGGTCGCGAGGGCGTCGTGCTCGCACTGTTTGGTCGCCCTGAGGCACACTGTGATCCCTTCCACTTGCACTGGGCCCAATTCTTGTCAGGGTCAAAGGGCGCGCTAGAGTACTGTACTTGACTTCCTGCCTGTGCCAGCTCAACGGGGGAAGGATAACAACTTGGTCCGACGCAAGTGTGCAAGTGTCGAGGTTGGTCGACAATCGTGGTTGCTAGGGCAATGACATTAATGACAGGCATGACAGGTTGTTCTGGTACACCTGTACCCCTGAACAGCTAGCAGCTGCAGACCGGCAGATCTTGGCACGTAGGTGGATGCCCGAAATGCGAGGTGCAGAAACATATCTGTGCCGCAACGTGCATGCGCGCATGCGGTGGGTACAGTGCGGACATGTACATACAGTGTGCGTCCCGTTGCGAGCATGGCATGGCGCTAGTAGCATGGGGTGGCAATGCAGTCGGAGGTTAGCTGACGCGATTGATTTCACTTGGCAGACGCACCCTCGCACCCTGGCTGGCTTTGGCCAGTTCCACATCTTTCCTCTTCCCTTCCTTCCTTCATACCTTCCTTCCTTCCTCGTTTCCTACCTTCCTTCCTTCCTTCCTCACTCCATTCATTCGTCCATATTTAATCTCTTCTTCCTTCCTCCATTCCCTCTTCTTCTCATCTCCTCATTCCTCTCTCACAACTGTCCATACCCTCACACCCTCGTCTCCTTCTCGCTCCTCCCACCGTGCTTATCATCCACTCCTCCCCCTCTACCTACCTTACTTCCTTCTTGTCCCCTGCGAACCCTGTCACCTACCATCACTCGCATGTCGTAACCCCCAACCGCAACCAACAATGAGCGACATCCCGATCGAGTCTGGCCCCTCTGCCAACGAGCTCCCTACACAGGACTCGCCCAACAGGTCCCCTCCCTCCCCGAGCAAGATCCCCGTGCTCAAATTACCCAAGGACTCGCCCGAGGGCTCCCCTAAGGAGTCCCCCAAGAGGGCGGCCATCAACGGAACGTGGCCGTACCCGGACGACACGAGCACCGCACGCCAGGGTCGCCGCGATGGTCTGAGTACGACTACCACTGGTATCGTAAGTTACACGCATGCTACTCAGCGGCGGGGTCTCCGTAGGCGCGCGACAGTGTTATCGTGCTGAGACTAGAACCGCCGCCGCCTGCAAGTTACGGCGTCCACATTCTCGGCTCCCGAGAACTCCGCCTCGACGTCGCGTCCTCCGCCTTGGGCTGAAGGTCGCGTCACCCCCTCTGGCCGCAGCTCGCTCGGCCCCAAGGAGCCCGACACTCCCACCAGGTCCCCGGGTCGCCGGGCCACCCTCCCTCTCAGCGGCCGTGTCACCCCGCCCTCCACGGCCGACGCCTCCATGGCTGACGCGGAGATCCCGACCCTGGCGGCACAGGTCGCCGCCCTCGTCGCCACCTACGAGGGACGCCAAGCCGCCGAACTCGCTGCGGTCCGCAGGGAGCGCGATGACCTCATCGCCCGTGTCGCCTCACTCGAAGCCGACCTCGAATGCGCCCGCACGGACACCGCCGCTGCCAACACGCAGGTCGCGACCCTCACCGCAAAGTTCGCAACCCTCACTGCAGAGGTCGCGACCCTCACCGCAAAGGTCGCGACCCTCACCGCAAAGGTCGCAGCGCGCGAAGCACCACCTGTCGCCGCTCGGGACGTGCAAAATGCACTGGCCGCACTCGCCGCTGTCCGCGAAGGAGACGGTGGCCTCACCGACCGTGTCGCGTTCCTCGAAGCTGCGCGCAACGCCCTTCCCAACCGTGTGGTTTCACCCGCAGCGGTCCCCGAGTCTGGGCACCCTGCGCTCGCCACCAACGAACAGGACGACGTGGCCGCCACCGCATCCGTCGCGGACACCGTTCCCGATACCGCTGCCAAGCTCGAAGCTCATGTGAACAAGTTCAACGTCTCGCTCGACTTCATCATCACTATCGTGAAGGGCCTCAAACGGTGCTCGGATTACGCCACGGAGTGCGCCCAGCGTGCCACGGCGTCGGCCCAGCGTGCCGAGGAGCGCGCCATCCGTGCCGAGGAGCGCATCCAGCGTGCCGAGGAGCGCATCCGGCGTGCCGAGGAGCGCACCATCCGTGTCGAGGAGCACATCCAGCGTGCCGAGCAAATCCAGCGTGCCGAGGAGCGCACCATCCGTGCCGAGGAGCACATCCAGCGTGCCGAGGAGCGCATCCAGCGTGCCGAGGAGCGCGCCCAGCGTGCCGAGGAGAAGGTCAATGAGGACGCTCGCAAGATCGCTCAGATGCACGAGGGCCTTCGGGGTCTCGAGGAAGTCAACAAGGAGCTCGTAATCGCGGTTACCAAGCTCGGCGACAATGGCGGCGAGACGGAGTGAGCAACGATGAAAGGAAAGCGTGCGAGACGGCGTGAGCAACGATGAAGGGAAAGCGTGCATGTCACTACTAGGATGACGTGATAACGTTAGTTATGCAAGAGTAACCTGTTCAAGTGCTCGTACAGCAGGTGTGCGTTGAGGGCGTGCAAGCGATCAAGTTGCAGCTGCTATACATTCGAGGTCGACGACGAGTACTGAAGGTCAGTGTGTCGCAACAATACCAGGACCATTGCGAACTAGCGAGCAGAGGCGGATGCGGTCGGTGTGGCCATGCCAGGACAAAGATGTATACAACGAGGACAGCAGCACAGGCACAGTGGCACAGCAGCAACGATGAGGCAAGAAATCTACACGAAGGCATGTGAAGAGAGCATGTCAAGTTCGTTGAAGTTGCCAAGTTGACAGCCGCCACGGGCCAAAACGCCGCAAATCCCGAAGTCTGTCGCTGTGTGCCAGTTCGATTCTGTTATGGCTTGTTCCTCCACCGTTGCCACACACCGCGTTGACCACCTTGTCTGCCGTATACCAACATCCACCCCGCTCCGACAACCCACGCACGCCGCGAGCCCGTGCGACGATACTCCGAGACCGGGCAACGACGCCCGCCCCGCGTACGCCGCAGCACCTACTGAGCTGGCTGAAGAAAGGAAAAGGAAGCAGTGCCCAAAATGGTGCGTTATCGCGTGTCATGTGTTTCGAGTTCTTGTGGTTGTCGTGTTTGTTGTTCCCGGGCTGCATCGTGAGCGCTGCGCGATGCTCGGTGACCGTGTACGCTGTCCTGTGTGTTGGTGGATAGGTTGTCTGCTGTCCCGAACGCGTAGCGTTGTCGGATGCGTCCGGTGTCAACAACAAAGAGGTGCCATGATTCTCACTCCAACATTCAGTGACAAGCACTAACCACCAGCCGCCCCCTAAGGCCAAGCACTCGAAGATGGTGACGCTGATTCACTACCGTCTCAAGGTCACCTTGTGAGTGTGGACGCGATGCGACCAGGTCGACTCTTGCCGAGTTGGACTTTGCCACCCGTCTTTGCGAGCCGGTGACTGACGTATTTCGCAGGAACGACGGCCGTGCGCTCGTGGGCCAGATGCTCGCGTACGACAAGCACATGAACTTTGTGCTTGCCGAGTGCGAGGAGTTCCGGACTGTCAAGGTAGGTTGTACGAGGGCATGATGATGGTGACATGTCGGAGACGATGTGTTGTTTGCGCTCCAGAGTTCCATGATGTTGCATTATGCTAACCTACAGGGGAAGAAGAACAAGGACACGCCCGCTGGCGAGCCCACGCCCACTGTGCAGCAGAAGCGCACGCTCGGCCTCGTCATCCTCCGCGGCGAGACGATTGTGTCAGTGACCGTCGAGGGCCCACCCCCGGCCGCCCCCGAGGGACCTGGGATCGCCGCTGGTCCCGGCCGCGGAGTCGCTGCTGGCCGCGGCATGCCTCTCGGCGCCGGCGCCGGTGGCCCAGCCGCTGCCGCCGCCCGCCCCATGCCCTATGCACGCCCACCACCGGGCTTCCCCCCGGGAATGCCCCTCCCGCCTGGAATGCCGCCTGGATTCCCTGCCGCCGGCGGACTGCCCCCCGGAATGCCCCCTCCCCCGGGCATGCCTCCTGGATTCAGGCCCCCTGCGTTCAACCCGGGCCAGATGCCTCCTGGGTAAGTATAGTAGCGACACAGACTGTGCTTTTGTGTGCGCGCCAGCATGTCATTTCCTCTCCCGACCACATCGCAGCCCACGCTGACACGCAGCTTCCCGGCACGCCCACCCCAATAGACGAGTTTGTAGGGCCAGTGTGCGAGCCGTCGCGAGTGGCATCGTGCGGTCGGTTTCGCTTTCGTTATGCATGCTGTGCAGTAGTTTTTCTCGAGCTGTCGCCATGTCGGGCCGATGTTTAAGAGGTGCGTTTCTGAACACCAGTGATTTTGAGTTTTGGGTGGCAAAGGTGCGACGAAAGGGGCCAGTGGACGTGGCAGTTGACCGTGTTCCGACTCGATTGGCCGTCGACTCAACCCTCACTAAAACAGAAGCAAAAAAAACAAACAATGCACACACGTAGTGTGCCAAGAAGATCTTGCTTCTCTCACACTATTCCACGCCCACGCCCACCCTCGTTCTTGTCCTCGTCACCCGAGTGCCTCCCCGAAACCACATATATCCAGCCGTTCACATCCTCACTTGATCTTTCTCACTTCTTCTCACTCTTGCCTAGAGTAACCGACATAGCCCATTCATCTTGACCAGTCCACCTCTACACCACGCCACCAGCCCCTCTCCACCCCCCTCGCTAGCATCACCCACCGCAACAATGGGTGGCAACGCGTTTGGCCCGCAGGCAACCCGCCTCTCGATCCCGTCCCACGCCGCCCTTGAGGCCTTCGCCGCCGCGCGCCTCGCGCCGTTCTTCGACCCCATCGCGGCCCCCCGCGCATTCAAGAACAAGGAGTCGCATGGCGACCTCGACCTCATCGCGGGCTGGGACGGCGTGGGTTGGGAGACGATGAAGGGCGCCGCGCGTGGTCTCGCAGGCAACGGTTCTGCACCGGCTGCGACGGTCTCTGGTGCTTCCGACGTCCCGGCGGTCCTGGCGACAAAGGACGAGAACTGCACGACGGACGCGAACACAGGTGGCGCGGGCACAAAGACGAGCGCGGACGCCAAGACCGGCACGAGCGATGCCCAGAAGCTCCCTCTGCCGTCCTCGCCTCTCCCGCAGTCTCCTCCGCCCCGCTCGCCACCCCAGTCTCCCTCGCCCGACACAGAGTGCCATCGCACGACTCCCCCGTCCCCACCCGTGTGCGCGTCGTCGCCCCCGGCCGTGCTCGACGCGTGGTGCGCGCGCATCGCCGCCGCCCTCGACGGGACGCACTGGTACCGTTCAGGCAACGAGATCAGCGTCGCTGTGCCGGCCGATGTGCTGGGGCGCTACATGGCGGAGGGCGCTGGTGAGACCAACACTCCTGGGGGCTCCACACCAGTTGAGACCGAGGGCGGGGCTGCAGCCGAAGTTCCAGCCGCGGCTAAAGCCTCGCACCCGGGTACAACGTCCACGAACCTACCCTCGTCGCCGTTCTACCAAGTCGACATTCTCCTCGTCCCCACGACGGGGCACGCATTCACGTGCTTCACATACGGCTACGGCGCGATGGTGCTGATCCTGGGCCACCTCCTGCGTGCGGCGGCGGGTACGCGGTCTCTGTACCTGCACGCGCACTGCGCGCTGCTGCGTACCAAGCCGTTCTTCGGGATCCGCGCTACGGACGTGTTCCTCACGTCCGACCCCGTCGAGCTGTGCGGCTGGCTCGGGCTCGACTATGCTGCGTGGGTCGCCGCGGCCGACGGTTGGGACAAGGAGGACATGTTTGCGTGGTTTGCCTCGTGCCCCAGTGAGAGCCGGGCGGCGCGCGGTCTCGCGCGCCTCGCGACGTACGGCCGCAGCGCGGTCGTGGGCGCAAAGGGCCACAAGGGACGCATGTCCGTCCTCGACGAGATGGGCATCTACCTCCGTGACCACGGGTGGAGCGTCCCCGACGACGACGCCACGGCGGATTCTGACAGTACGCCTGCACCCAAGCCCACACCCCCGACGCCGACGCTCGACCCCGATAACCCCACGCCCCTCTCCCCCGCCGAGCGCGGCGTGCTCGCCTTCTGGGGCAAGATGGACGCGTACGCCGACGGCGTCGAGAGCGCGCGCGCAGCCGCGCGCGAGCTGTACGAGGCCCAGCAGCGCCGTGCGGCCTTGCGCGAGGTGGAGCGCCAGATCGCCGCGCAAGAGGAGCAGGCAGCGCAGGAGGCGCAGGCCGTGCAAGAGGCAGAGCACATGACAGCGGCGCGTGCTCGGGACGAGCGGGTGGAGGCGACGGAGGCGATGGTGCTCGCTCAGGCCAAGGAGGCCAAGGTCGAGGCGGCATAGGGCGGCTGCGGCTGCGCGCGGTAGAAGTACCGAAGGAGACCGAGACGAAACACGAGACACCAACACCAGCGAAATGAGCGTCGGCAGCGAACCGACCGCATCGCGAAACGTGACGAAACGCAACACGAGACACCACATCCTCAACCATTGTCAATCATCCACATCGAAACCATATCCTTATCCATTTGTCCCATCTCTGCATATCTACCCTGTATGTCCAATGCATGACTGTTCGCGACATCAGAAGCTGGGACGATGCACTGAGCCCTGTGCATGGCGTGGATGAGCTAGGCCAAGAGCCAGCGGAAGAGAGCAGAGGATAGTGGCGATTTGAAGTGTGGTGGTGGACTTATTTCGAGCTCAGCGGCAGTGTCCCAGAGAATACTGTTGTGTGCGGCATGCTCAAACATCTATCCACAACAGCGACCTTCCTGGTCGAGATGCGGTGCCAGACATGATCGCAGGGCAGGCAGATGATAGAGGCTCCCGCAATACCCATCTTAGCTCTGCCAGGGCCAGCCTCAGGTGAACATCTGACGAGGCACCCGGCAGCGCCCAGTTACACTCCAGAACGCCACTCTGAACCTCCAAGCCACACACAAGCAAAAGAAAACCCTCATATGCAAAAATGGAAGCCTAGTATGGGGCTCGAACCCATGACATTTTGATCTGCTACTAAAGTAGTAAGAGTCAAACTATCTACCGACTGATATAACCAGGCGAAGGCGTCGTGTTGACGGCTGTGCGCTCGGCTGGCCGGTCTTCATTTGGCGTTCAGACTTGCATCTTGCCGTGTTTGTTAGGCAGAGGAGTACGGGCAGGGTGGAGGGGTGTGTCGACAGCAGTAGTTGATGGTAGGTGCTGTTGTTGCTCAACTGAGACTGACGAACGGCATCGCGCTCGAGATCCTTACGGGTTCGTTGTGGTGCCAACCAACAGTGCGAATTGTGAGGTCAAGACCCTGTGGATCCACCTGGCAACTCGGCCTACCCGAGATGAGGGAGTCCAGATAACCTGTTGTTGATAAGGGGCTATGGTGTGAGAGGGACATTGTGAAGAGGCTGGGTTGGCAAGTTATGGACTTGCTCCGACGCAATATTTAAATAGAGGGCGATGATTTGACGATTTCGGAGAGTGTTCCTCTAACATCGACCGAGAAGTTCAGCCAGACCCCTTAGGAACAAGGAGTGCCCAGTAGTCCCTGTTGCAAGTCGTGGCTCTCAATGCACAACCGATAGAGCTTATGGGATGCGCCATGATACATCGGGTGACTTTGACGGATATCCTCGGCAGAAACTTGCCTGTTTCTGATGAAAGACTGGAACCCTGCGCAGAGTTCTTCGTTCTATTATCCCAGCGTCCGTTGCAGTCGTTATTCCGAAGAGCAGTCAGCACCACGGATGTCGGACCATGGATGTCGGACCACCAAAGTTGCTGTACGGTGACCACCTCCTTGGGCGCGATATTGAGGCGTTTATTGACCACGAATTATCCTCAGTTCTGCTGCTGCACTATTCTCGAGTGTCTGACATTGGGAGCACCATATTGTGCACCACATGCCTCCCCACAATAGTCCAAGCAAGTCGCATCATCACCTACGGCAACTCTTCACCAATCGCCACCTTCTTCCCATCGCTATTAAGCGCGGCCTCGATGAACGCGAGGTCCCAGAGCGCGCCCCTGGGCCCGCCATCGTTGCGCTTCTGTGTTGTGGTACCCACGAGACGGCACGCGACGTCGTCCGCAAAGTCGGCGAGCTCGACCTCGATACCGGACCGCGCGCCCTCGATGACCTTGGGCTCACACTTTGCGCCGTCGCCGGGCGTGAGTGTAATCTTCCAGTCGCGCGCCTGGGCAACGACAGTGAGGGTGGCATGTTCAGTGACGACGTAGAGCTCGTTGGGGATGCGCGAGTTGCGCGGCGTATCGGGAATCGCCCACGTGAGGGTAAACGTCCCGTGCGGGCTGCTCTTACCGGGTTGCACAGGCATGGCGTCTGCGGTGCGCAGGGCGGCGACGCGCGTCGGCGACCCGTGTGGCGCGACCTCGCTCGCGTCGGGAGGGCACGCGACGCCCACCAGCGTGTCGTGCGGCAGCATGTGGGCGCGGTGCAGCGACTTGACCGCGATGAGCGCCTCTGGCACTGCTACCGGGGGCAGAACTGTCCGCAGCAAAGCGGCCCAGTGCACGCCGCCGTCGAGCAGGAAGCCCCCTTGGTAGTCTGGGACGGTGCGCCAGGTCGTCGCGTGGTACGACGCGCCGTCCGGGAGCATGGTCTCAAAGTGCAGCCGCCAGAGGAGGACGGCGCCGACCGAGGGCGAGCGCAGGAGCTCGGCCGCCTCGTGCAGGAGTGGCTCGTGGGCGTAGTCTGGTGTCAGCGGGGAAGTGAAGGGGAGCACATGTAAGAATTGGGGGTTGGTCGAACAGAAGCATTCATTCATGCTTGCTCCAACGTACACACAGATGCACACGGCTCATGTGGATGCCGCATCGTAGCAGTGGGGCACGGACGTTGAAACGAACGCGCCTCGGGCTGGGTTTCCACCCAAAACAACAACAACAACCACACAACCCTTCCTGACACCACATTCCCCTCCTGCCCGCCATCGCAACGACTCGACTCAACTCACTCTCGGCAACGCGCCACACGATCCCCTTAGGCGCCCACGCCTTCTCATACTCATCAACGAGCGCCGTCGCCTCTGCGACATCGCGCCCGAGGGGCTTTTCCGAAATGACATGCTTGCCGGCCTTCCAGCACCGGCGGATGAGGTCGGGCATGACGCCGATGGGCAGCACGAGGATGACGGCGACGATGTCCTTGTCGGCGAGGACCTTGGCGAGCCCGTCGTCGCCGTGCTCCACGTGCGGTGCGCCAGTGACATTCGGCAGGCCGCCGAGCTTGTCCGCCGCTGCCGCCAGGGACGCGACGCTCTTCTCGGACCGCGACCAGAGCGTGTCGACCGCCAGGCCAGGGACGGAGAGGAGCGACGGCAGGTAGTTGTTGGTTGCGAAGAGGCCTGAGCCGAGGAGGGCCGCGCGGACGGGTGCGTGTGTCATGGTCGTGTGGGGCGTCGATCAAGCCTGGAGTGGGAGTTGTGTCAAGTTGGGTGTGTACTGGAAGTTGTTGTTGTGCCAAGTGGAGACGAGGGACAAATGGAGATGTGGGAACGTAGTGGACCAACTGGAGGTCGTACCCATCGACTTGTGGGCTAGCTCGGTCCGGCGCCGGCCGGCGACGACACCGAGTCCTTAAGGCCTCGGTGGGAACGGCGGATCATTCTCGGTGCTAACCTCCACCGAGTGCTCGGCATTACCGCCGGCAGTGACTGGGAGCAACCGGCAATAGGCGGAACAAGGCGGACATGTGGAAATGTCCGCTGGACTTGCATGTCGAATCGTGTCCATCTCGACAAATGCGATTGATGAGGCGAGGGTAAACTTGAAAGTGGTGAAAGACACCGGACAGAGTCCTGTTATCTGACATGCTTGCAGATTTACTTGAGGTATGCCAAAGGATACTGTTCCGTCTTTAGATCGCAACCACGCTGCTGAAAAGCCGGGTGACTATGGCCATGGGCTGGATCTTTGGGCTAGCCCATAGAGTCTGCTGCTCCTACCACTGGATACTGAGCTCGCCGGGTGGGCGACTGCATACTAACCACCACCCAATGGACACGAAGAGTCGCTCATTATACATTTCTAAACGAACCAAACGGTCTACATGGCAGCAGCTGCCAAGCCCACGCTGGTCCCAAGGACAACGACAGTCCACGTTACCACTCGCACACTCTTACTACTCGACGCGGCCCCCCCTCCCGTAACGTACGCGACGTTACCCTGATGGTAACCCGTATCGCTGGCGTTCGTGCTCTGCACGTGGGTGATCGTAGAAGTTACCGGCCGTGTCGATGGCGCCTGGACCGAGGCTGAGGACCGGGGCGCTGTCGTTGGCAGCGGCGTTGTCGACGACGGTTCATCCCACGTCGAGGGCTCCGGACTCGGCTCATACGTACTGGGGTCCTCCGATGGTTCGGCCGACCATGGCTCCTCTGACTCTGAGGGGTACGCCGTAGCTGAGGGGGCCTCTGTCGTTGGTGACGAAGTGGACGGTCTCGACGAGGTCGGCGATGATGTTCCCGGAAGCGTGTAGGTACTCGTATCGTCGACCCACACCGAGTACCACCCGGGAAGCAGCCAGGGCGGAGCGCCCATAGAGGTGTCGGGGATCTCGATGGCGTCCGGCCCCGGTTTCCACTCCCACCGGCGCGCTTCAAGGTCGATTCCCTCACACTCCTCCGCGTACGCGTCGAACAACGTGTCCTCGTCGCTCGTGACCCGCAGGCATGCCCGGCACGCGTCGAGCGGCTCGCCCTGAGGTTAGCTGGGGCACTCCCGACAAGGCACATTAGCGCGGGTCGACGGTACTCACGCAGATGGAGGGCCGGTACGGAAATACGGCGCGGCATAGCTCCATACACTCGTAGTCTGGTGTCGGGGCGGCGATCGCGATGGCTGGGGTTAGTTAGGGAGGCGGTCACGAGGGCAGGGAGGAGCGTTGCGGCCGAGTCTGAACCTGCAACAACACCGTGGACGAGTCGCGGCAGGTATGGGGCGGACACGTCGGCGCCCAGAATGTTACTAAAGACGGACGGACGTGTCGGTGCACACAAGCTCTGTGCCCTGTAGTTTGTAGGTACATATGACGGTGGTATACGCCCCGACAAATCGGATGGACGCTCTCGGCCCCCAGATCTCCCCAGAATAGGCACTTGGGGTTAGAGTGGTATGACACTCACCAACACCAGCCGCAGCAACAACAATCCGAGCACTCATCGTCGACGGAGTGAGCGGAGGAGACGAAGAGATAAGAAAAGAGCATGGGAGGCCCATTCTTCCGTGCGCTACTTATATCGCGTCTCTGTACCTTTTGGATGCGAACAAACACCAAACATGTCAGTCGCGTACTGAGGCTTAAACCTATAGTTCGTGCTTGTTATCGGCCAAACTCTAGTCGGCCCTCGTCGTCTCGTAGTTTGTTATCGGGCCTCCTTGGTGCGCCGTCGTTACAGGTACCAGTACAGGGACATAACGGGTTGACGGGATGCTGCGGGGTAGAACTGGGACCGCCAAGACGTGCTACTGAACCGCACCACAGCTGCAGACAACCACAAATAATGAGGTACAAGCTGCCAAGAACCGCATCTTGGTGCGTTTCACGCGCGTCGACATGTCACAGTCGACGGTGATGTGCCACGCGCGCAAGCGTTTCAGCGTTTGGGGTTCGTACCAAGCCGAGCCTAGCCGAGCCGCGAACCTGGCTGCTAGGGAGTGGCGACCCAGCTTTTGCCAACGTTTGTCCCTAGCTTGACAGAATGGGACAGGGTGCGAAGGCTGCATGGCTGGGAATATCCCACACGACTGGGTGTGGCTTTGCCGTGGAGGTGTATGCAGAAGGGGACTACTCTGTGGTTCTAACCCAACCACCTTGCTGAGCCGCGAGAGGTTAGGTAGTTCCCGACTTCACTTGTGGGTTCCGTACACCGACGCCATGGGCCAGCTGGTCGAAGATGGTTGTCCGTCCAGCATGGTTAGACAGACCACGGGAGCGTCTCATCATTAGGTGAGCCTCTATGTATCATTCGACACTCTCATTTACCACTCAAACCCAGATCGCTCGACTGAGCCGACTGCATACTCGCCAGCGACAAGAGTCATTAAAAATACATAGCTCGTGCGTAAGGGATAATCTACATGGCCACCACCGCCAACGCCACACCAACTCCCAGGACCCCAACGGTCCACTTTACCACTCTCGAACCGCCCGACGAGGGGAGCCCTCCTGTAACGTACGCGACGTTGCCCTGGGGCGAGTATACCGACGTGCTGGTCGCGTTGGGCATACTGGATATTACGAATGCGGGTAGTGTCGTGGTGGACGAGGGTGGTGCGGAGGAACGCGGGGCCGTCGGTGGGGGCTGTGTTGGGGGCTGCGTTGGGGGGTTCGATGTGGGGGCGGCAGACCCCTCGTCATTGTGCTCGTCGTCGTGCGCACTCGGCATCGCCGATGGCGAGGGTTGGGTCGCCGGGTTCACTGTGGGCGGCTGAGTTGTGGGCGGCTGAGCTGTGGGCGGCTGAGTTGTGGGCGGCTGGGAGGGGGGCGGCCCGGTCGCGCGCTCAGTAGCTACTGGGCCAACCATCCCTTTCTCGGTGGGCTTCACCGCATTCGAAGAGGTGCGCCCCATGGCGCCATCCAGCTGCCACGGCTTGGACGGGTAGAGCGACGCGTACGCCGTGGGCGGACGGTAGGGGACCACAGCAGACGCAGACGCCTGGCGCTCCTCAATTACATGCGCAATGTCTGCACGGCGAGCTTGGGCGGACCCACACTGCGCGGCGTAGAGGTCGAATATGGTCTCGGCGTCGCTGAGGGATAGCAGGCACTCGCGGCATGCGTCGAGCGGCTCGCCCTGGAGTCAGGCATGTACGAGTTGGGCAGACTTACGCAGATGGCGGTCTTGAATGGGTATAGTGGGTCGCAGAGGGCGGAGCAGATGTGGTCGACACCTAGCACCGCTGGCCGTTGGTCACCGGGGTCGGCGAGGGCGAGGGCTGGTGTTAGCTGGAAGAGGTCCGAAGGTAGTGCTCGTAGACAGCAGAGATCGATGTGGCCGAGGGCTGGTGCGTAGAGTACCTCGGCGCCGAGACTGTGCCAGGTCTTGACCGACGGTTCATGTCGTCTAGCCTAGCTCTGCTTCTCGACTAGTGGTCCCAGTGGTACTGGTAGTGGGGGGCAACTCACCAGCACAAGCCGCGGCAATGACGATCCGCGACCACATCGATGGAGCGTGCGCGTCTAGAATAAGAGAAGACACAAAAGAGGAACATGACAAACACGCCTGAGAACCATATATTGCATCTCACGCACTTTGCACACATGCAAACAACGCGCCCAGCACATGACTGGCCGGACGGAGTCCCTTGTACCTCTTTCTGCAGTTACTGACACCTCCGGCGGCGTTCGCGGGCGGTGTTTGGTGCGTGGTGGTTACAGGTGCCTTTGGACCTGGCGTGACAGAGTAGGATCAGTGCTGCAGGATAGCAGCAGCACAGCCTCAAATGCGACACAGGCATCCTGCAGACAACCATAGCATTTGAGGCACAATACAACGAGGAGGGACGTTTCACACGGGCCGACATGTCCCAGTGGACGGTGGGCAGTGCCACGCGTTTCAGCGTTTCATGTGGGCACCAAGCCGAGTCTGGAGCAGGGTCTTCAGGGACCATGGATCCAGCTTTTGACAACACCCACGCACAATATGGGGCCATCATGCCAAGGCTGCATGACTGCATGCATGGCTGGAAATATCCCATGCGACGGGGTGTTGCTTCTGCCATGGCTTCAGAAGAGTCTGGAACAGTCACTAATGATACAGATCTGACGCACGGATAAGCTAAGTGGCTACCAGTGCCATTCCAGCAGCTCCAAGGACGGCCGCGGTCCACAGCGTTGTTCCCCCGCTGCTCGACGAGGTCGGCTGAGGATATCTCGACGGCCAGCCCGCGACTGCTATTTCGCCCCTGCGTTGGGCGCTGTGTTATGCTTGACTGCAGGTCGGAGCTGGTACTTGGGAGGGAGGGTTCGAGGAGGACGCGGCTGGCCTTGACACGGTGCTGGTTGTTGCGGGTGTGGTGGAAGACTCGTCATTGTCGAGTGCCGCAGTGTCAGGGGCACCATTATCGTCGTCGAAGGCCGAGTGCGACCCGTCGTCACCGTCCCAGGTTGCGCCTTGCGACGTATCCTCGCTCGTGGCCGTAGATGGCTCCATGGCCGCTTGTCGTGAGCTCGGTCGTCATCTCCGCTGAGGGGTCGTGCGAGGCCTGCGAGGGATCGTTGGTCGCCGTAATGGACAAAAGGGCCGCGCTGGCCTAGCATTGTCAGATACAAATACATTTCGGCTTTGAGTACAGGTTGAGCAGCAAACCCGTGCTCACTTCAGCTTGGACAGAGGCGAGGGACGCCTCGACGGCAACCTGCATCGAAGTCAAATCGTTCAAATTGATGCGAGCGCGCGGGCCTGTAATGGGGAGGTGGGTTGCCGTTGCTGCCGAATGGTGACGTCGGGGACAAGTGGGCGTCCACAGGGGCTCGTCAACGGTCATGGAGCCGCCACGGGTGTCGAGGGCCGTGAGACCGAGCACGCGTGCTCGATTCTCGATGACAAGGGCACCACCTCCCTAGCGACGCCAGTGCATTGCTCGGCGTAGACGTCAGACGCCACAACAGTACCAGCAGCCGCAAGGACTACCTGCGGCCGCATCATCCATGCCGTGAGTGCCAGCACACCGCAGAGCGGAGAATAAGACAAGACACAACCGGGAACAGGGCGAACACACTCATCCACGACCTATATGGCGCATCATGCCCAAAAGCCAACAAGCCGTCGCGCCCGTAGTGGCCCAGCAGGCCACAACTTTGTCCTCCCTACAAGTACTGACACGAGCTGTTACAGGTACGCTTCGGGCCTTGCTCGTGTTTGTTTGCTGTTGGCACATGGGATGACAATACGGACAAAGCCGCAAGCAGCATCTTGCGGTACTGTACGGTGCAGTACGCTCAAACGCGACACACATTCACAGAACCACAAACATGAAGGACGTCCGTTTCACACGCGCCGACATGTCCCAAGTAATGCACACGCGCAACGTTTCAGGTTGCCACAAAGACCAACTGCGGAAAACTGGGTCCCTTGTCCCTGGCGGCCTGGCGTCGTGCGCGTTTCGGTAAGCATGTGTCGTCATGCCTCCCCCACCCCTGCACACTCCTGCATGTTGTAAGTGGGGGACTGGGTGTGGCGCTGTGCCTGTCCTTGCTCGTGATCCACGCGGTCATCCGCGTTTGAGGGACGGGGGTGCAGGGTGCCTTGGCGTTCTGGGCCGTGTGTGCCGGCATGCGGGAGGCGAGGCGAGGAGTTGGGAACCCCAGCATGCGGGAGGCGAGGCGAGGAGTTGGGAACCTCAGTACGAGGGAAGTGATGGCGGTGACCTACCGTAGGTACCTAGGGCAACCACCGAGGGACGGGGAAGCGAGCCGGTGGGGGCGCCAGCCGTGCTTGCAAGATTTGCGCAAGGTGGACCCCCCAAACCGCGCTCATACTCCATGTCCATCGCATTGGGACGCGTGGCTGTGGCAGTCACCCGTCAGTGTAATGTCGTACCTGAGCCGCATCTCCGGCGGCATGTGATGTGGGTTTCCTGGAACTGAAAGTAGGGGGCAACAAAGTGGCATCCACTTCTAGAAAAGAACTACCAGTCGAATAAAAAGTTCCCAGTCGCAGTCGCCGGCGCAAGTGGCAGGCAGCAAGTAAGAGGTACCCATCGGCGGCTGAAACAGCTCGGTGACACAGTCCTCACGACATGGGCAATCTACCCTGGCCCCCTTCGATCACGCCGTTTCCTGTCCTCGACTTTTCCTTATTCCCTCTGCTATTCTCGTTTTTCTCTCGTTTTCTCGTTCATGTCGGTTTCCGTCCTTTGTCTCGGGACACCAACTCGGCCAGCCTCCAGAACGGCGTTTCCCAACAGCATGCTGCCATGCTGTCATGACCCCTCTGCATGCCGGCGGTTGGACATACACGCACCCCATCATACTGTCATACTGCCATGCGGCCATGCTGTCAGGACCTACTGCTGCACACGACCTCCCCATGTCGCTAACGACCCACTCCTGACCGCATCCGCTGGAACGACGGGCGTATGCTGTAATGTCGCCACCCCTGAACGACTGACCCACTTGATCACCCACTCTGCGGCCAGTCGCAACGAGAGGGCCAGTCTCGGTGTATCCACATGCTGCTTGCCCCCACGGTTCTTGTCGTATAAGAACAGCGTCGGGGGAGATAGAACAACTCCCCATCGACCTCTCAACAACGTACCGACACCAGTCCCGACACCGGCCAACGCAAGTCCACCCTTCTCACCAGCTGTCGTCCACATAATCAACTCCAACATCTCGCACGGAATCACCCCAATCCCCAACTCCAACTCCGCCCCAACCCCAACCACACCTCATCATGAAACTCCTCGCCCTCCTCTTCGCAGCTACCGCCACCGCCGCACCCGTCGCACAAGGCTGGGGCGGCGGTGGTGGTTCCGACTGCGGTGGTGTCCCCTGCTGGAAGCGCGACGCCATCGTCATCGAGGAACGTACCCCCGAACCCGTCGCGCAGGGATGGGGCGGCGGCGGCGGCTCCGACTGTGGCGGCGTCCCCTGCTGGTGAGCACGCCCACCGCCGGTCCGCACCCGCCATCCCACCATCCTGCCATCGCGTTTCAACCTCGTCCGCGTGCTGGGATAGAACGAGTTGGATACTGGTCGTATTGATGTAGAGGCTGCGATGACGAGCGTGCTTGCGATGTCATTTTCATGAGCCCAAGTCGGGCTTAGTACGTTTACCCCTCAGTCGCCATGTTTCAGCAATTAAGCGCAGGCCAGAACAACTTTAATCTCGCCTGCGTACTGCGTACCGTACAGTTGTTCATAGCGGGGCGACCATACGCCACGACTTCTCATCTTGCTCCATGGTGGCTCGTATCTCACTCTTCCTACATTCTGCAGGACTCTGTGCCCTCTGTACCACATCGTCACCACCTGTACCGCTTGTACTTCTGCATCGGTCGAGGCGGCTCAACCACCTCTCGCACTTGCAGACCGTCCTCATCCTCCACCACCGATGTCCCACCCTCCACGTTCCCCTACGCCCCGCCCTTGTCCTTCTTCAGCCCCCAGAGAAACCCCACACTGCCCCCGGACACGCGCCGGGGACTATCGCTCTGCGCGCCAAAGCGAATCTGCGTGCGCGCCGCGGGCGAGTGCGAGTCGGACGGCGTCCCCGTCGTCGCCGTTGCTTGGGATGGCTTGGCCGGCGTGGTCGAGTGTGACAGGATCCCCGTGCTCGTGTTCGCCGTGTTCGTACTCGCGCTCGTGTTTGTACTTGTGCTCGTGTTGGCTGCGCTCGTGTCTGCCTGATTGCGTGTGCTCGCCTTGGTGTTCTTGTCATCGTTGCCCCCGTCCACGTCCATGCCCACGACGCTGTCACCGGCGCCTCCGCCCGTGCTCGTGTCCGCGCTCGTCTGGCTCGGGGCCGAGATCGGTGTCGCGGCGGGCATCTGCGTCGGCGGCCGTTGTGTTTCGGGGAGGATGACGCGGGCGGCCGAGGAGAGGTCCGAGGGTGCGGATAAGGGGACGCCGGTTTGGGAGGGGTGGGAGGGTGGTTGGGAGGTGGTGCTTTGGGAAGATTGGGCTTGGGCGGGCTGGGAGGGTTGGGAGGGTTGAGATGGTTGAGACAGTTGAGACGGTTGAGATGGTTGGGAAGGTTGAGACAGTTGAGATGGTTGGGACGGCGTCTGCTGCGGCTGCGAGAGCTGGGACAACGGGTTGGTCAACAGGCTCAGCTGCGACCCCCACGGCACCTGGCTCGCGGGCGTGGACTGGAACGGGAGGCGATGGGAATGCGGCGGTGTAGGCGAGCGGAGGAAGGCGTCATAGTCGAGCGCGTCGGCCTCCTGAGCCGGGGCGAGTGCGAGGGTGCGCGCGGCGTCCTGCCCCGGTTGCGAGTTATCGCCCGCACCCACGCCGACAGCATCACCGACGCCGCTACCGGGAAGCTGCGAGAAATGGAACGACGGAGGGAGGGAGAAACCCCGCTCAAAGCTCGGCCCCGCGTCGGTGCCGGACCCCGTCGTCGTCGTAATGTCCGGTGTAAGCGACGTGTGCCCCCCCACGCCGCCGCCCCCGTGCAGTAAGAACGCGTCCGCCAGCCGGAAACTCTCCTCGACAACCACCCACGCGCCGTCGTCCCGCCGCCGCCGCTTGTGCGACGGAATGTACACGGCCCGCTCGGCGGGGACGTGGTCGTGCGAAAAGTGCCGCCGCAGCTCGGGGACGCTCGAGAAGCTCCGCGTGCAAAAGTCCCACCGGCAAAAGTAGAGCGGCGTCGGCGTCGTCATCGCTGGGCCAGGCGTGTGTGGCGCGTGTGACGGTGCGCAAACGGCGCGTTTTGTGGAAAGACGAACGTGGAGGAATGGCAAGGAGGAAGTGTGAGATTGGGATGACCATGTTGGTGGACCAACCACAGGGTGGATGACGGTGCCGTGCCTGGCAACTTGGCGCCGATGACCGACCAACAAACGACGTCAATCACGCGTCTCTCACTTCTTCCACACCACCATCCACCATGACCGCCGCACTCCGCCCAACGACATCGCCTTCGGGCTTTGTCTTCCCCGCAATGTGGTCCTTTCCGCCCTTCTTTACGTGCGTCTCCGTTCCTGCTCATAGTTGCGTACTGCGCCCGGGCGAGCTGCCCCCCTCGATCGATGACCTCCACTTGCCATCTCCATCGAGGCTCTTATCTCGCTTGCTCAACCAGATCCCACCACCGTGGCTCGTGCCCGCTCACGCAAATAGCCTTCAACCCAATCCAACCACCCTCGCACACCAGCTCGCGCTCTGGTCCGAGCTCATCCTCGGGTGGGCGCGCCATGCGCGCGTCTTCTCCGTCAACGCCGATAGCCCCGAGGTGGCCGAGGTGTTTGTGAACAAGAGCATCAACCGTGCGTCCTACGTGTACTGAGCGCAGCTAACGGCAGGACGACTACTCGCGCCGGCAATCAAGGAGGTGCTCGCACACATGGCCAAGGAGGGTGAGCTCCATATGGCTCGCCGCCAGAAGCTAACTTCCAGGCAGCGCCGCTGCCGATCCGCCAAAGCAGACCACGACGTACCTCCTCTACTGGCGCAAGCCCGAGGAGTGGGGACAGCTCATCTATGACTGGGTGAGTGGTGCGACCACAGGACACAGGCTAACCACTAGGTCTCCGATAACGGGCTGACAGGGACGATCATGACGTTTTACGAGATTACAGACGGCGACCTCTCACACACGACGGGTGAGTGTTACAGTTACATGCTAGTGCTGGGAGCTGTGTATGGCACGTGCTGGAGGTGAAGCAACTTGTGTATTGCTGCATGGAACGTGGCCGCGATGTCGTGACCCGATCACTGTGGGTGCACACCGGCGGCCGTGACAAGAAGCCGTCGGAAAAGGCGATATACAGCCCGTGCGGGACGAGTGGTGTGGGAACGGTGCAGAGCTTTGTATGTGGTTGGCGGCGAGCTACTCACAAGCGCTGGGCATCCTTGGCGTTTAGTCTTGGCCACTGCGGCGTAGTGTACTGACCCAACAGACTTCTACGAGCTCCCCGAACCTCTCCTGCGGCGGGCACTCGACACGCTCGTCAAGCGTGCCAAGGCGCAGATCCTTCGCGGAGACGGCGAAGACGGTGTGCGCTTCCTCTAGGCGGCGATCGTCGGTAGCCCAAACCCTTGGTAACCCTTGGGTCAGGCTGCCGTTGTTTGGTGCCATTGGGGCGAGCGCGGTGAGAAGCATCGTTTCGTCGTCGGCGCGGGAGCAGTCTCTTTTGCCGGCGGCCGGTGGACGCTACGTGCTAGCTCCAAAGTCGCGCAGGTCGGGACCAAGGTCTGGCTCGTTGGGTCTGATAGCCCCGCGATCGCAGCCACCAACATGACACTTCGTACTGCTACACGCACTACATCGCGAGTCGGGCCCAGCCAACCTCGCGGTCTATCCGGCCCGCTGGCTCATACGTTGCGCCAACGGCCGGTACGTCTCATACAACCAACCCAAATGTCCTCCATGTCGTGTGCTCGGCCGTGTGTCCGTCTCTGTCGAGGCAAGCATGTGGACGAGTGGAATGGACGCGCAAGCGGATGAACAAGCTAAGGTTGAGGCATGCCATGGACGCGCGCGGAGGCTGCAGTACCACAGTTTGGGAATTGTATGTAAAGTTGCGGAGACACGAGGAGACTTTGCGGATGGGCGGATGTTGCAAGGTGCGTGATGCATGACGCGGTCTGGCTGCTGGTATGCATGCTTGGGCTGTTGGCTGCTTGGCTGCGGTGCAGGTAGGGAGGTTCGAGGTTGTGGCCGAGGTGGGTGGTACCTTTGCCGGGTTTGGGCCGGGGCTGGAACTGGGCCATGGCTGGTGGCTGCTGGGTGAGTGCTGCGCGTTTGCAGCAATGACGCGCACAAGAGGTGCGGAATCAAAATTAGAGCTGCCCTGCAGGTTCAGCCGGGGTGCAGGGGGGCCAAGGGGGTTGGATGGGGGGGGGTCACCCATTCGTCGTCGTCGTCGTCAGTCGTCGTCGTCTGTCGCAGCTGCCCCCCTAGAGTACCAGGATGCATGTTGGCTGCAGGCTGTAGGTTGCAGAGAGTACAGAGACAAGCTCAGTCTCAAGTGCGCGTACGGTGGGCGCATGAATGAATGGATGGGTGGATGGGTGAATGGATGGTTGATCCCGAACCGCAGGCCCCGCAGGCGTAGCCGCCGCCGCCGCCGACCGATGCCTGGTACATGCATTCATGCACGCACGCACCACACTTGAACCTGAACTGAGACGCACTCACTCACTCGACCACCACCACTGCACTGCACTCTACACTTCGGTCTCTTGTCGCACCATCACCACTTGTCATCCCCCCCTTTCTACCTCCCCTCCGACTCACCCTCACCACCATCGTCTTTCCATCTCTCGCTTCCACCTCCAATTCCCCCACTCGCCAACTCGCCGGCACCCGCGCGCACGAGTCCCAACTTGCCGCCTGCCATTGAGATCGACGCCACCCCTTGCACCGCGCCGCCCTCTCAAGCCCCCCAACCCAACCACACGCGCCCCCGTCTTGCGTCTTTCTTTGTCCCCACTCGCTACTCCGCCTTACGTCTGCTTGCCTGCACGACATCTTGGGGCTAGCCCACGCTCGGGCTCCACCATCGCAACCGAAACAAAGACGCAAACGCAACGCGCGCAGAGGGCCAGACTTGGGACCCAGACCCAGACTCCCCGGCCAGATCTGGAACTGGCCCTTTGGAACGCCGCCTGAACCGTGCGGGCCCTCACTTCACTCGTTGTCGTCGAAAGACAACTCGTGTCGACTGTCACCCATCGCCCCTCTCCGCCCCGCGTCTCGCGTCTCTCTTTCTCTGCGTCCTCGCTTGTACCGTTATTCGCCATCGGGCTGCAAGGGCGAACCATCAAAACAGCACGTTGTCCGGTGACCCCCGACTGGCACACACACACACCACCGTGACCGAACCTGCGATCTGCTGATCGACATCGACGACCACCGCCTCATCACCTCCCCAGGCCTACGCAAGGGGGAGCTCGGCGTGTGATCGCTAGCACATCCTGAACGGGTGTGCGTTCAGGACCACCTCGCCGTCCTCGCGTCTCGCTCGCTGGGGCGTCGCCGACACTCACGTCGCACCTTTGTGGCCGACCACTTAGCACCTACTCCACCCGACTCACTCCACGACCCCCGTTGTAACACGTCGCACGGGGCCAGTGCCAGTGGCGATAAGGCTCACCAATCCTTGCTTCCCAGCTCGCCCCCGGTCGTCTCTTGTTTGACTAAAGCCCTTGTGCGCTCGCTCGTTCGCTCCGCTCTCCACCGACAGGGCCTGGTTGGTGCTTTGCCACCGGCCAACAGGCGATTCGGACCCCCCCAAGAACATACCAACCACCACACTCTTCTCCTCCAGTCGCAACTTCGGACCTTTTCACATCCGCCCTGGACTGTTGCACCCCAACCCCCCTCGCTCGGCCCGTGATCGTCACGTCGTACCTCGTAATCCCACAACCCGCCGCTACCTCCCAATGCCACCATGGCAACGTCGACCAAGCAGCCGGCACTGAGTGTGTCCACGGGTAGCAGCTATAACAACGCGTCGGTCCGCTCCCGTCCCCAAGGCGCGCGCCGACGGGGCATGACCGTTGGGCTCTACATTGCCAACCCTGATCTCTCGGACAGCGATTCTGACGTTCCGCCCTCGCGCAATTCCCCACGCAACAACTCTGTACCAGCCCCCAGCACAAACTCGACCTTGGCGAACGGTGCGAATGGCACGAGCGGCGGTGGCTCGGGCTATGGGAGCGGACTGGGCCTGCGGGGCGGGAGTGGGCAGGGGGGCAGTGGAAGTGGGAGTGCAACCGGCGCCACGAGTGGGACAAGCAGCAATGGATCGCCTGTGCGTCCGTCGCCCACTGGCGCCTCGCCTCCTAGTACGGGATCGAGACCTGGATCGGGGCCTGCAAGGGCAGGCTCGGCCCAGTCGGGACACAACACCGGCGCTGGCGCCGGTGGCGGTCTCCGCGTGAGTGTCGAGTCTGCCAACAGCATTGCACCCAACGGTCTGTCCTCGTCGCCGGGCTCGACGCGGTTCTACATGCCCCAGCAGTTGCCACTCATCTCACCTGTATCCCCTCTTCCAACACCGGGGCCGTACGGCTCTCCCCCGCTCATGGCATCCGATCGCGCGATGCCTCCCCAGCCCCCTCCCCAACCCGAGCGGCATGCGCGCCGCGCGCTCACCACCCCCGATCCCCCACGCCAGTCACATCTTAATACGGCGAGCACAAGTAGCAACTTGCGCGACGCCCCCAATTCGCCGAACCGCGCCCTACCGCCTCTGCCTCCGGTCAAGGCGTCGACTGCCCCAACCCCGACTTCACCACAGACACACCTCCCTTACCAGTCGTCGTCACAACCCATCGTTTCCTCTGTTCCCTTTGTCTCAAATCCCGAGGACATGGTGACGTCCGCAGGCTACGCTGCTTCCCGCAACCGATCTGGCTCGGTGAACCAAAAGGTCCTCTTGCAGGCTACCGTCGACAATGAGCAATTTATCATTGTCGACATTTCGGGCGTCAATACCCCGGACGGTATCGTCGAGCGCATGTTCTCAAAGGTGCGGACACCGTTTCCCTTCACTGTAACAACTTTCTGACCCATCAGCTCCGCTTCCGAGACGAAGACTACCCCACGCTCTCCATCTACCGCACCGAGGTGGGCGAGTCACCAACAGGCCAAGCACTCTCGCCACAGGACCTCCTCGTGACTTGCCAGACCGAGGGCGACTCGCGTGCCAACCTCAAGTTCCTCGTCATGCACACTGGCATCCCAGGTTCGAGCACTGCACCAGTCGTCCCCCCACAGTCGCATGACTCGTACCGATCGCGACCTGGTGTACCGCCCATCGTCACCAGTGTACCCGCTCCACCGTACATGCCACGCGACTCTACCCATCGCTCCAACAGCAGTCTTGGCAGTCTCGGGAGCCAAGGAGAGGCAATGGATCGAAGCAGGACCAATGCGAGCGATTACGATGACGACGGGGGCCGTCTTCAACCTGGCTGGACAAACTCGAACAACCGCTCTCCCGTCACCGATCCTCCTACATCATCCACGGCTGCCGGCGGCCTCATCGCCCCCTTGCGCCATGGTATCGTTTCCTCCCCACACCTTCCTCTTACCAACGACATGCACGTTCAGGACCACGACGACGAGAGCACGTATCGACCACGAGCGGGGCCATCGTCCCACGCGGGCCCCAGCGGTGGTGGCACAGAAGGTCTCGACCTCGATGGCATGGATGAGGCCACACTCGCCGTCATTATGAAGCTTCAGCAAGAGGACGCCGAAGAGGATCGACGGAAGCGGGAGCGGGAACGGGAGCTCCTCATGGAAGACGAAAGATTGGCGCTGCAAGCACAGCAAAGCGAGCGTGAAGTGTGGCACGTCATGCAGCAACTGCAGGCACAGCAGCGACAGCGCGAGGAGCAGGTGAGAGCAGACGAGCAGGCGGCTGTGAGCATGACCGACCGCGTACCCGCCATGTTGCTGACCCTACAGCGGCAGGTAGATCTCGCCGAGCGACGGGCCGAGGAGGAGGTGCTGCGTCAACGTCGCGAATCCGACGTGTCGCCATCTGTTGGCATGTCACCGTCGATTCCTACCTGGGAGGACCATCGCGAACCGCCCGGCCGCGGAACCCAGTTTGCGCAAAACCGGCGTGAGCGGGCTGAACAATATTACCGCATGGGCCGCGACGGCAACGGCGCATTCATCTCCGACGAGACAACGGCGTCGTATGCAATGGCCAATGGACGCCACACGCCGTACAATCGTCGTCCGTCAGACTCACAACCAGAACGCAGTATTAGCACGCCGTCGTACCCCTATCCCGCCTCTACCTTTTCACCCGCTGGCCCCAGTTATTCTGTGCCACCGCCGCCAACCCACCCCAGCCTCGTCAACAACCATGGCCCGCCGCCAATGGGGCAGTATAATCCACCCCCGCCCAGTGCACAGGAACGTGCCCGCCTAGCGCAGATGAACAACCGAGCACCAAACCGTTCCCGCCCATCAGGCCCACCAACGAGCGTGTACCAGCCCCGCGAAGACGGAAGACCTCTTGGGCCTGCACGCTCCACCGACAACTTGCGCATGTACAACGGACCCATGCAGCCGAGCCGCCAGTACAGTGGCGGCGTACGAGCGCCCATTACGCCTGTTACCGAACAGTTCAGCCCAGTACTGCAGCACCACCGTCCGTCGCAGGACGGCCGGTACCCCGAGTCGGCGGCGCTCGTCCAGTTCCCTTCACCACGGCCGTTCCCAGAGACCCAGTCACCACCACGCATGGCAACGGTGGGGTCTCCGCCCGGGTCGTCGGCTGGCGTGCGTCGTCCGAGCACGCTGTACGACGAGACACCTCCGCAACGCGTCGACTACCACTCCAGTTCGCTGGCGTATGCACGAGGAAGAAGTGGATCCGAGTCACGCGCATTCCCCACCCCGGCGCCTTCGGCACACCCCGACAACCGCTCGAACTCGCACAGCTCGCAACTGCCGTACGCGCACACCGAGTCGCTCGAATGGCTGACAGGGCATGCATCGCAACGCCGCGGTACGGTGACTTCAATTGGGGATGCAGAGTCTACGACCGGCACACACGTGTCAGACAGCAACACCATCCGCCCCCACGCCGACGAAGGTACCGACGAGTCGACGGCGACAGCCCGTGCAGAAGACTGGCGCAACCAATTGTTGGATAGGAGGATTGATCACGGCGGGCCCATGGCCAGTGCCGATTACTTTTTGGCCAACCTGGTCAACGGTGACGACGACGACGAAACGGACAGCGCAACTCTATTCCACATTCCCAAACCGCAGGCAAGCACGACTAGTAGCTCGCCTGCGCCGCCAGCACTGGATACGCACGGTGCAATGTCGAGTCCAAAGCCAAACCTCACGGTCAACACGACGCATGGCGACTCGAACCGCCCACCGTCTGCGTCTGATTCAGAGATGAGCGACACCGAGGGATGGTGGGCACCAAGCAGCCAACAGGCCCCCAGGTCGGTTGGAGCTGGCGGCCAGAAGAAGGACCAGTGGCATGTGCGTCCCGAGTTTGAACAGGTGTACGACCACCTGCAAGAATGGTTCCCGCAGATCGACCTGGACAAGCCAGTGTTTGAGCCTGCCGCGTCGCCTGCGCCCTCGACGCCCAACTCGGAATCTTTGCCACGAACGACATTGGACCTTATGCGGCCGCCTCCGGTGCACCCCGACCGGCGGCAACCGACTCCAAAGGCTGAAGACCTGCCCGTCAAGCCGCCGCCCCAGCACCCTATACGTGCGACGGCGTCTGCGGCGGTCAACACGATTACCAATGTCTTCAACCGGTCCGAGAACCGCAAGTCGATTCGTAACGTGGCAGAGTACCGCAAGAAGAGCCTGTTGAAGGCGAACCGGGAGCGCAACAATGCGCACGCGCCGATGCCACCTTTGAACGACGAGCGGCTCAAGCGCGCGTCGAGCATGTGGGACCACCGCGCAGTCGAAATCACCCCGAGCAAGCTCAAGCAAGAGTACCCAAGCCTGATTCCCGAGTCGCCATCGGCCGAGACGGGCGACGCGCGCGCCCCCACGCTCAACTGGGTCAAGGGCAAGCTGATCGGCAAGGGTTCCTACGGCCGCGTCTACCTTGCGCTCAATGTGACGACTGGCGACATGATGGCCGTCAAGCAGGTTGAGCAGCCCGTCACCGAGCAGGACCGCGCCGACCGGCGCCAGCAGAGTGTTGTCGAGGCGCTCAAGTCGGAGATTTCGCTCCTGAAAGACCTGTACCACCCCAACATTGTCGCCTACCTGGGCTGCGACGAGGCCAATGCCGAGTATCTGTCCATTTTCCTCGAATACGTCCCCGGCGGCACCATTGCGTCCATCTACCGTACCCCGCACCAGGCGCGCTTCGAGGAGCAGCTCGTCAAGTACTTTACAAAGCAGATTCTCGACGGCCTCGCGTACCTGCACGCAAAGCACATTTGGCACCGTGTACGTCATGTCCCTTGTTGTAGGGTAATGTTACTGACATGGGCAGGACCTCAAGGGCGACAACATTCTCGTCGACGCGTCGGGCGTGTGCAAGATTTCCGACTTTGGCATCTCAAAGCAGACGGAAAACGCCTACGACTCGAACGCGGTCGGCACCATCATGAAGGGCTCGGTCTTCTGGATGGCGCCCGAGATGATCAAGAGCCCCAGCGACGCGTCGACGTACTCTGGCAAGATTGACATTTGGTCGCTCGGCTGTGTCGTCGTCGAAATGTGGTCGGGCAAGCGGCCGTGGTACGACCTCGAGCAGATGCCCGCAATCCTCGCTGTGAGTACAGAGACACTGGGGTCATCCTGTATTGTGACTGTTGTGACCTGGCTTGCTCGCCCGCTCGCCCGGACTGTCCTGCATACCATGACCCAGCTCGATCTGTTCTCCCCGCCCCCTATTGCACCCTCTAACACCTCCAGATTGCCTCCAACCAGGCCCAACCACCCCTCCCACCCGGCATTAGCCTCAGCCCACCCGCCAACGACTTTTTGTACGGCAAGTGCCTCTCGCTCGACTCGCGCGCCCGCCCCGTCGCCCGCGACCTCCTCCAGCACCCGTTCATCACGGACGTCGACCCCAGCTGGACATTTGCCAGTTCCAAGATTGGCAAGGCCGTCGCAAAACGCGGCAAGAAGAGCATGCGCTCGGCGAGCTCGAGCACGGCCGACCGCCCGTTGGGGGCGTAAGCGAGCGGCGTGAGCGTGAGCCAGTGCTGCGAGGGGTGATCGTGACGAGCGGCGAGCCGCCACATCTCCAGCCGCGCGGGCAAATGGACGAGGACGCCCCGGGCGTGAGGGCGACTCGAACGAGGAGAAGAGAACGAACGCGGGAGAAGACCGCGAAGACGTGCATGAGAGAGAGAAGGAGAAAGATGCGGAGAACAGACTCGATACAGTAGAGGGAAGACGCGCACACGCGCGCACGCACGCACCCGCGCACGCAAGCACGAGGCGACGTGAAAGTGATACAGTAGGCAGTTCGGGCTATCTGCATGTATGCATCCTTGCTTGGCCATGGCAGAGGGGTGGGGTGGGGTGGGGTGTGTGAGGTGCGGTGCGGCTTGGTGCTTGGTGCTTGGTTTGGTGCTCGGTGCTCCGGAACCCACGCGAGCTATGGTAGAGCGTAACGTCTGTGGTGGACGACAGTCGGGTGGGGTGGATTAGGCACGGTTGGGAGCTCCGAGGGAGCCGAGTGTGGCGAGTGGCATGCCAGGTGCGCGGGATCAAAACAAGCAACTGGGCCAGAATGTGGCGTGGGGCGTGGCGATCGTCTTGGTTCAGATCGACGGCTTATCGATAGCCCTGGCGATCATCCACATGGGCACTTGGGCAAATTGCTTCTTGCCGACTCTCAGCCCAACGCACACTCTGCGCCTATGCATGCTCTGCACGCTCTGCGCACTGTTCGCGCTCTGCGCATGTGCTCATCCTTCACACTGGGGGGGGGGCTCTCCAGTTTCATGCACCAAAATCTCATGACACGCATCAGGATTCTACAGAGAACGAAGAGAACGCTACGAGCTACAACAACTGTCCACGACGCACTCGTTGACGCGTAGCCGACCGACGACCGACGTCTCGCGGAGCTACTCGCCACTCGCGACGACAAGCAAGGACTCCCACTCAACCACTTAGCCGCGCGCATCAAACGCCCACAGCCCGCGGCCGAGGCGGGCCACAGGCTCGCGCCGGGGGAGGGGTACGCTGGCCGTCTCGCGCGCAATGCCGCTCACGCCCAGGGCGCTGTCGGCGTCCCACTTGCCCGCACCGGTGCGCTCGTGCACGCGCTCGCGGTCGTCACGGTCACGGGCGTCGCGCGCATCACGGTCACGCTCGCGCTCGCGCTCGGCTTGCGCTTGTGGGCGCGTGCCGTTGGTAGGCGAGACGGCGCCGACGCGGCGGCCGAGAATGTCACGCGCGTCTTCGCGCACACCGGGGGCGCGACCACGGAAGGCCTCACGCTCGAGGAGGTCGCGGTCGCGGTCACGCTCGCGGTCGCGTTCGCGTTCAGCCCTCTCGCGCTCGATGCGCTCGCGTTCGACAACACGTTCACGCTCGGCACGCTCGCGCTCGCTGCGGTCACGTTCGGCACGCTCGACGCGCTCGACACGCTCACGCTCGGCACGTTCACGCTCCGCCGCAACCGCCTCGCGCTCGCGCACCTCGCGGACCTGGGCGGCGGCAACAGCAGCAAGCTTTTCGCGCCCTCGTTCCTTGTCGCGCCGCTCCTTTTCTTGCCGGTCGCGCAGCGCTTCCTCCTCGAGGCGCTGGAACTCCTTTTGTCGGGCACGCTCGCGCTCTTCAAACTCCCAATCCTCGGAGCGCGCAGCGCGCGCGGCAGGAGCCGATGCGCCAACCGCTGAGACAGCCGCAGGTGCGGGCGCAGCGTCGGCAGCGAGCGTGAGCTTGCTCTCGACCATGTGCAGGAGCTTGTCCGTCTTGGTCAACATGCTCTCCAGCCATCGCTTGCCCTCGCGCAGCTGCTCGCGGTGCTCGGCGAGCTCGCGACGGCCCATGCTGTAGTGGCCATACGTTGACGACGAGAGTGCCGAAGTTGCACCGATACCGCCGGCACCCCCACCAGCATAGAAGCGCGAGACAGAATCACGAGGGGGTTCGGGAGACGCGCGACGCGGAGGCGAGAGCTGGGTCGCCTTGGGCGCGGCAGCAGCAGGAGACGCGGTGGTGCTGGCGGTCGAGGTTGCAAGGTCGCGGCGGCCAAAGCTAAAGCCGCCGTACCGGCTTGACGAGAGAGTCGACCACGGCGAGGTTATGACACCCGCGGGATCGCGCGGGTTGGGACCATAGATCGAGTAGCGCGGGCTGGCAGTTGAATACGAGGGCGACGCCGATGCGGCAGAGCCGGTGCCAGCGCCGAGACGAGCCGCGGCTCCGTGAGGGGCCGGGGTAGTCGATGCAGCGGCGCGGCCATCGGTCGTTTGAGCCAGAGGCGAGCGAGAGTACCGCTCGCGTGACCGTTCACGTTCCTTTTCACCAGCAAGGCCAACTAGGCCAAGGCTGTGGGCGCTCGGGAGCCTAGACTCGTCCTCGGCCGACTTGCGCTTCACGCCGCGCGGCTCGTCGTCCTTGTCGACGTCCATGGCCGACGAACGCGTCGAGCCAGCGGTCGACGGCTTATCGCGGTTGTCCGGAGAGGCGTTGGCAGACACGACCTTGGTTTGCGGGGCAATAGAAAGGAGTGTCTCGGCCGCGAGTTGGTGGGAAAGCTGGAGCGCGTCAGCGAGTGCTTGTGGTGGCCAGCCAATATCACAACGTACCTCCTGTCCCTGCTCCTTCTCATCACGGCGGTCCTCGATCCACCAAGGCTTCTTGCGCTCGGCACCAGCGCCGCCCGGGATAATGGGCACGCCCTTGCGGCGCGCTTCCAGCTCACGCTGCTGCTGCGCGGACGCCGATCCCGGTCCCGCCCCCCACGGGGTCGAGCCGATCGACTGGTATGCACCACGCGCCTTGTCGTCGGGAGGGTACGAGGGTGCGGAGCCTTGCGGGAGAGGGGTTGTCGCACCAGGCGAGGCAGTGCCTCCCTGCGAGCCACCGCGTCCGCCCATCGCAGCAGCCGACGTGGCAGCAACAGCAGGGACACGCTTACGGCGCTTGATGACCGTCTTCTTCATTGCCACAGGGCGGGGTACACCATGAAGCTTGTGGTACAGGCCACACGCATTGCACTGCGGACGGCCCTCTTCGTCACGACGCCAGAGCGGCGTGGTGCTGGTGCCACAGTTCCTGCAGCTGACACCGACGGGGGTGGCTGCGAGGCCGTTACCCGCCGGGGTGCCACCGACCTGGGAAGCCGTGGCAGGTTTTTCAGCGCTTTCGGTAGGCGAGGCGGAGGCAGGTGCTTTCTCAGCGGCAGGAGCCGGGGCGGGAGCCTGCGCAGACGACGGGGCATAGCGCGAGTCGTTGTTGGTGGCGCGCGACATACCACCCATGAGGCCGAGTCCCCACGGGCCAGGTCGATCTGGCGCGTTGGTAGCCGGCTTTGCCGGCCGTTCGACGCCTTCCGACGGAGCCGAGGAAGGTGCTTGCTGCTGCTGGGCGGCGATTTGAGCAAACGAGTTGTTGTACGTCGGGCAGCCTTCGCAGCCTGCTTTGCCACCAGCCCCGTTGCAGCGGCCGTCACCGGGGCACGTGCCAGGCTGGACGGCGTCCGAGCACGGTGCAGGAGGCGGTGACGCGGACTGAGGAGCGAGCGACCTCCGCTGCTTCTTGGCAGGAACTTCGTCGTCTTCCTCGGTCTTCCTTGTATTTGAGCGGCGACCACCACGGCGCCTGGGCTTCACGTCACCGTTCTCGTGGTCGGCACCCGGAGTAGCTGCGTCGCCGACAGACTCGACCTCCTCCTTTGGCGCAACGGACCCGTCACGCGATGGCGCCCTGGAGACGGATGCCGAGGGCGCAGCCGAGTCGTTCGCCGCTTGCTGTGATTCTGATTCTGGGGTATCTTCCTGACCGCCACGCTCGTTGGACGCTCCAAAACCGACACCGCCGTTCCATCCACGGCCAAATTTGGCCCGCCAAGATTGCATGGGTGGCTCGCGCGTCGCAGTGTACGTGGGCTCGGGCGGAGCAGGCGAGTCGTCGTCAAGCTCGTCCTCTTCGGGCTGATCGGCAAGAGAAGCCCGAGTGTCCGACACGCGGGGGGCGAAAGCGCGCTGAAAGCTTAGGGAAGCTGTGCCAGCAATGGGAGATATCGGGGCGGAAGTGGGGGCGCGTGGCGAGACTTTTGACAAGCTGGGCGACGTGGGGGCGGTAGTGCTTTGTAAGGGGGATGCCGAGGGCGCGGTCGGCATATCGACTGCGTGGTGGTTAGTTGCCATCCTGGGTAAGGTGGATGCACAGTGACGGAAGAAGATGGGAAGAGATATGATGGATAGAGGGGGATGTGTATGATGAACGGATGCAAGATAGGAGTGCTGATAGGCATCGGCTGGCGTGATAGGGTAAAAAAAAAGGTGGAGATCAAATTGCGCTGGATGTCCGAGCCAAAAGATGTGTCATGGGATGGATGGCCACCCATGTGGCCATGTGGGTAGCATGAGCATGACCATTGGCGAGTGGTTTGCTGGTAGGCAGCGGCGGAGGAAGGTGGGTTGACAAGCGTTGCCAGGCGGGACAATCAGGGACGCGAACGGCTCCCTTTTGGTGGCCAGCAGAGCCAAGAGCCGGAACTCCAGGGCGATCGATTACGGTGCGAAATGAATGGACCAACACCCAGGCAAGTCTGCGTGTGCCGCAGTGGCGGCGGGTTTTTGCCGACTCGCAACCACAGCCTTGTGGCGACGATAATATGCACCAACAACACAGCAGGGTGGGGTGGGGGTCACGGTGGCAAGCACAGAGTCATGTGGACAGTCGATGATGTGGAACGGGGTGGGAAGGTGATCGACGTGGGAGTCGAAACGGGCAGCGGCGACGGGTGGGCGGCGGCACGGCGGCGTTATCTGGGTGACGCCGCCCTGGGGGCTCGCGCGTTGTTGCCAACCAGCCGGCGGGTTTTCGCGACCCCTCCTCTCAGACGACCCACCCAACGCACCGACTGCATGGTGGTGACCCGCATGGACATATGTAGACGAGTGGGGCCATGCGGATGACATGAAGAGGGCGCAAGAGCATAGACGACTTGTGGAAACAAAGGAAAGGAAAGGAAGGAAGGAAGGAACAAAGGACGCGGTGTGACAAACGAGGCCAACTTACTGGGCACGAATACGGTAGACCCGCAAGAGTGAGCAAGGAATTCCAGCGACGGTGCTGATGGGTGGCGAGTGGGGCGATGCAGCCGGGGAGGTAGGTTGGTTGTTTATCGATAGGAGGTCGTGGATGGATGGATGGATGGGGTGAAAAGGAAGGATAAGATCAAGTTTGTGAATGGTGGTCGTCGAGTGGTTGGGTGGGGGCAGGGAGGTGGATTGGATTGAGTTTGGTGGGCGGTGTTGGTGTGGATGGATGGGGGGGTTGGTTGGGTTGAATGATGGGATGGATGGATGGATGCAACCCAAAGCGTTCTTTGATGGGATTGGACGGGATGTGGATTGGGGTGCGTATTATCGATCTTGTCAAAAGGGGGCGGATGAACAGACAAGCAGCTAGCAGGCCAAGCCCGGGCGCGCAAGGGCGGGAAGCTTCGCCTTTTTTTTCGCTTCGTCGTGTGTCGTCGCCGCCGCCCGCGGCCCGGATGATCTGATTTGATTGATTGATTACACGGCAGCACGATGAAAATTGCTCCCGCTTTGGCCTTGTTGTCTTGGGTGGTGCACATGCGGGCATGATGCTCTGGTCCCTGGGTGGGTACCGGCGCATGCGGCGACTCGGCCTCTGTCCCGCTGCTACTATTTTTTTTTCGCCCTCGCTTTCCCAGATTAGATGAGCCAAATACAGACACTTCTCATTGGCTCACTGGCCCACCTCGGCTTCTGTGCCTCAAAACCTTGTCGTCGCCTGCCTCGCCTCGCCTCTCCGACACCCGACCTGTGGAATATTTGGCATATTGCCATATTGGCAGTCCATGCACTGCTGGGTGCTCCATGCTGTCCATGCTGTCCATGCTGTCCACTCGGTGGACGCATGCGCATGCCTTTGGTGCTGAGAGGGCCATCACACACAAAAAGGCCCACACGAGATCTCTTCCCTGCCCTGTCCCCATCCATTGCCAGCCTGATGGGTTCCATTACTGGTTGGTTGTGTTCCACACAGAGTTTTGCCACGTCGTCAACCGTATCGGCCTCCGCTCTTGCGGCTGCAACTGGTTCCAATAGCGCAGCCACCGACCCCTACTCCTGGAGAACAAGCAGTGCCTCTAACACGACCATCTACACTACTCCACAGTACCACAGTGTTATCGCATGCCTGGCACGTTTGTCGTGCCCGCAGGCAAGTGACAGATGGTGGATACTGATGGTGGATGCTGATTGTGGACGATTTTTTCGACTTTCCGAACTTGTCGGCCCCGGCGCCTGGCTGGAAGCCTGGTTCGGCGCTCGGTGCATTAGACCCTATCCTGGCTGGCAGCTAGGAACCAGAGACCGACAATCAGGGCTGCGATCAAGCTGCTAGGCTTGGCTGGTGACGACCTCGCCCCTTGGTGTGACGTATGTCGCGCACCAGGTTGGTGGCCGCTAGGTACTAGCTGGCAAACGCTCCGGGATGTTTGCCGTTGTCCATGTGCCATGTGCGTCGTCGGGCGCTCCGCGCGAAGCAGTTTCTGCATTCGGTCATGATAGCCGGGAATAGCGGCAATGATCGTAACTGGTGCTCGATACCATGGGTACTTAGTGTGGCTCTACCCACTCACACTATGCATGGCAAGTGCCTCGTTAGGCTGCGGCAAGGCCGGATTACGCGACCGCTGCCAGCTACCCGACTACCGTGAGCCTTTGCTTCCCACGGCGACGAATGCAACCGACTCCGAGTCGTCGTGCCAGCGCTGTGGCACTCTGGGCAAGCGGCTTGGTATTTGCCAGAGATAATCGCCACTCGTTTTGAGGAACGGGGTGTGGACACATTCCGACACCACAGTGTCAGCTGACCTCGATAGATCGCCCACCATCTCGAATAGTCGCCGTTCATCCGCGGCCCCCGCCCTCTGTTGCTGCGCTAGATCTCATCCTCCCGATAAAGCTGCGGGTGGAGATTCGTGGACGATGGCTGAATCTGTCGTCATCGCCGTTACTCCTTTCGGCTGCTGCGTATCGGCACTCCACACGGCCACACCACCCCATACTCTCAACTGCGCTTCGGCAACATGCACCAACGATTGAACCTGCAGCTGCATGCCCGAATGCTGTGTGCCATGGATGTGCCAAGCCTGCATGGCGCCAGCCACGGTGGTGCGTATCTCGGACCTCGCTAACTCTAACGTAATGCTGAGCGTGACTCAACAGTGACCGACGGGCGTCACTTGCTCTAGCCGACCAGGATCACGTCTCTAGCCGCCCACAGTCTCGTGCCTCCATGCATCCCGAGATGGGAACAGGAGGTCGATGGTGTGCTCGTCTGCACATGACATGTTGGATCCGACGGAAGTACCTGGGCTGTTACTATCCATGCCACTGCGTTGTCACAGCTTGCAGGTTGATCGCCGTTGGCGGAGGCACCATCCTGTGATCACTCCGCGCTTGCGGATGATCTCTGTCCAACGAGGGCCGTGTACATTTGAGTGGCCAGTGCGCCAGACGCCGGTGACACACACACGCCAGGGAAAACGGCCAAGACCCAGGCCCAGCGACGCCAGGGCCAAACAACGCCGCCTCCGCGCCTCACCGCCATCACGCGCCCCTTGCGATACCATCGGGTTTTGCCATCGAAGATGACCCGGCCGGCACCACCCCGATGCTCCCAACAATGGTTCATGGTAGTGTGCTCAGCGATGCTCATATTCTAGTTGCGATGCTGAGGAGTCCTCACGCCCCACATCTCTGCTCACGTCTTCGCGTACACAACCAGGCGCGGCCATGGATATGACCTGGTGGATGATTGGGGTGCGTCGGAAAGCGGGATTAGATAACCCGTGGCGTGTTTCAGTCCAACGCCGCTCGGACCGCCTCCCATGCCCCATGGTTAATGGCCACTCCTTGGCTCCAGCCTTCCAGCCCACTGGCCACTGGGCAGTTGCCAACCCGCGACATTACTCCACCGCCACCTGTCTTTCCTCACGTGTCCCAGTATCTGCCGGCTCGACGGGCCGCCCTCCTCCAGAAGCGCACCGGAACGGTGTGGACAATGGGGCGTCTTCCTGCGGGAAAATCATCTCTCAGGACGGGGCGGGACTCACTCGCTCTGGGTCAGAGCGCGCCGATTACAGATTGCTGCTATCAGGGCATGTTCTGTGCGGCCGGAAGTTTACGCCAAGACGGAGAGAATCAACGAGACGAACGAGGCTGGTTCGTAATCTCCAACAGCCCATGGTGGGGATGTAGCAGCATGCATGTACCAATGTGTGGTGGCCCGTGCGCACTTGACGGCGCGGAGCCCGCTCCAAAGCCGCTCCCCGCCAATAATCGTGCAGCGCACACCATATCCAACATCCCCAGCCCACATCCCACATCCGACATGTCCCCTCTACTTCCGGCTCGTACCGAGCTGCCTCGCTGATACCTGACACGCCGCACGGGCCTCGATCCCCGGGCTTGGCATTGCGCCCTCATCTGGGATCTGTCATGGATGTGCCCAGTGCACCAGCGACTGGAAAAGAAACCCGAGGTATCCTCGTCGTTGCAGATACACTCGACATGACCAGCATGCCAAAGGTCTGTGCGTCCTCGGAGCACGCGGTACGCTTGGGCCTTTGAGCGATTTCAGCTGTGTGAGCTATGAGCTATCGGTTCCAGGTGTACCCCACCCAGCACAGCCGATCGCAGCCGACGGCCCCGGGGCATGTCTGACACGTCTGACCCCTCGCAGGAAGCAGGACCCAGGTCGACGATTCGTAAGCAACAGGTTATAACCAGCAAGCACAGGCATCGTCCCACCCATATACCCCGTCCATCCGCGTCCGGGGCTCGGTGCGTTTACCGAATATTGCGGCGGACCTGGCCGACACTATTTCCGGGTGGACCCTGAGTCTCGACGTCGCTTGATTTTCCGGAGCGGTGGCGAGGTCGGCAACTGCCGCCGCCCACGCTTGTCTTATCTCCGTATCGCCGACGTGTGGGCCCTTGATGTGGCGCCCCCCTTTGCCTCCCGTTTTGGGAGAGTACGTGTTCGGCGCCCGATTCGAGCACCCCTACACAAGAGCCAATCTGAATCTAATCGAGCGATGAGCCACGTGGGATGTGATCCGCGCTTTTGCGCGCTTTACCGAGTCATCCAGCACCGAGCTTGCACCGAGCTACCAACCGCCGGCTGTCGCAATAAAGCTGGTGTACAGCGCGTAAACCGCGCGTAAACCCAACCTTCGTTCGAGATCTGCATTGATGCCCACTTCTCGGCCGACTCGATAGCCTCATCGCACGAGAAGGAATCACACAGCAGCACTGCATGGGTCGCTGGGCCCACGGCGGCCCCGTGGCCAGTAGGACTCGGGGCTCGGTATTGTGGTCACGCCGGTCGTGTCAGCCAATGACAGGTTCGCGTATGGCGGGCATTTCAAATGACACACCCTCTTGTTTGGAGGGTTAAGACTTACAATTGACGGCAACTTTAGCCATCTGACCTGACCGAAGAACGGCGTGCGCGACGGCCATGGAGTACTCTGCTGTAGACGGCTGGGATGAATGGGCTGAGTGAAGTTACCTTCGATCGCTGACACCTTGTCGGGCATTGGGGCAACTGACCCGTGCCTTGAAGGATGGGCCGGGCCGCGACGAGGCGGAACAGTAGTGTCAAACAGGTACTTTTGCTCGCGCGAGCTCTAGACTCGTATACATCTGCATCTCGAGGACGTGGCTGATGCTTTCATGGACCCCCGGGTCCGCTTCTAGGTGGTGCGCACGCAGTTACATAGAACGGCTCCTACCCGCACATTGGCAGCGGCGTCGCTCTTCATCATTACTCAGATCATCGTGGACGCCGACACGACGCAAAGTGGGCGCGCGATCTATGATACCCCAGGCCGTCACCGCTACTGTTAACACGAACACTGCCATCGCCGACGATGGTCAGTGTGAGTCCTGGCGCAGACGTGACGATCTGCGACGGTGAGTGTGTGGGTATGGCGTCCCCGTCCAATGATACATGGTCGCCGCCCTATGATACATGGTCGCCGTGATTCGCAAATGCGTCGGGCACGAGATTAACCCCAACTACTTATCCTATGATGGATGGTGGTACTCACCTGATGATCACCGAGGGAGACAAGGCCTCGGAGCTCATGCTTATCGGCCTCGGTGCCGTAGACGGTACCCAAAGGTACAAGCTCACAATGCCAGTTGCCCTGTCCAAGTTGCAGAAGAGCCTGCTCCGTCCGGGAAGTGGAGGTGAGTCACTCGTGAGCTATCATCAGGCTCAGCATGCCAATGCTACCTCAGCTCCGGACTTTCAGCAGGCAGTGGCGGGCGCGCCGTGCCAGCAATAAGGTAAAGAGACTTGGCCATGGACAAAAAGGAGTCGACTAAGACAGGATTCGAACCTGCGCGCCCGAAGGCACATCCTGACTTGCTAATTCGTATAATAGCAGGGATGCTGCTTAACCACTCACACACTTAGCCGCTGGGAGGGCGCCAGCTCGGCGTCCCTCTTAAGGGCGGGGAGACTTCGGAACTTGTCCCGAACATTCCGCACCATCGTTGTCAGGTTGAAGGTTTTGAGCAGGACGGCCATGGTGTGTGCGATTATCTGTTGCACGATGGCCCGATGGGCTGGCCCGATTAGCTGATTATGATCATCAGGAGGTTGGACTTTATGCACCAGAGTGTCCTCTGCCCACTTGTTACGTTTGTTTGCATGCTTGGCCAGTCGTGTTGTCAAGAATTCGACCTTGGGAGTGTTGATGGTGATGTGTCCTGGAGCGGAGAATTGCTCCCGTCCACGCGGGAACCAAACGAGGATCTCTTTCATTCTACCGGACTCTGGCAGCGACACACGCGCGCACTTCAGGTATGCTACCGATGCATAATCGCAGCTCGCTGCGTCTAGATGCTGCTTCTGCAGGGTATTTTAGCATGCCGCGGCGGTCTCGCCAACGACCAACAACGGTGCCTAGTCCGCTTTCGTCCTCCCACTCGTCACCACGCGTCACTGCTCGTCACCACTTGCCACCGACGTGCCGTGGCCTCGGATCATGCAGCACTCTCCTCTGCGGGCTTTGCGTGCTCCAAGATGACTGCGGTGTTAATATCAATAGGACGACGAGCTCGAAGTGGCCCCGGATAGCCCCGCTATCGTGTCATGGCTGTCACGTTTGTGTGTGATCCACCATCGCCCACAACTCGGTCGGCACGCTGGCGTGATCACGGAACTCACCATCCGCAAAATTGTCCCAGTACTGGCTGGTATTGACGTCGCCAACAGTCGCTGAGAGAGGCCCAGCTGGGCCAGCAGAAGGGTTGGTGTGCGTGAGGAGTGCAGCAACGTCGAGGCCAGAGCGGTGCGTGGTAGCAGTGGCGAGGGGGTCGGACAGGCGCATGTCAGGCTTCATGAGTCCCAGGCCCGTCATCTGCACTCCCATGTCGTACGTCTCGTTGGATGCAAGGAACTGGTCGAACAACGCCTGTACCGCGTCGTTGGGTGTGGAGGGGGCCTCTGGTTGCAACGACTCCACGCCGTCTTCCATTGGTATTGGCGTTCGTGAGCGACTGAGAGGGGCGTCAGAGACAGGTGTCGGGTCACTGTCCCCTGTCGCGCAACTGTTGGGCACGCTTCCGCCTGCCCTGGGAATCCGAGGAGCGAGTGCTGCAGCGCGAGATCCGCGCTCAAACGAGGTATTCAACGGGCCGAGCGGCAGGTCGACGACCATGGCATCCGACGCCTTTCCACGCCGTCCTTTAGCGCGCTCGTGCAGGGTATGAATCTAATGTCAGAGACAATCCTCATCATATCAGCCCGTCAGACTCACTATTGAGGCCCCCTTCTTATTAGAGTGGTCCTTCTGGTTATATGGGTGGCGGGCCATGAATGAGGTTACGATCTTCTCCATTTCTGCTGCTTGAGGCGATTCAGGCTCCACCAGCAGGCTTATCCCGGCGATTACGGCCGTGTTCTGCGTTGGTAAGCGATTGGGCCGTGACTGGATGATCAAACTCCGATACTCACCAACTCGCGGAATGAACCGGCCCGCAGTGTCTCCACCAATTCTGATGTCTGAGAGTGGAATGCCTGGCGCTGAATGTAAGCAACATTCGGTGACCACTCTCAGTCTTGATGAGTACGCACTATTTCAAAATCAAGAACAGCCGCTTCCCAACATGCTCTGCGGGAGAGAGCATAGCGGTTGGTGCCAGTCTGCCGGAGGAACCAAGGCCGATGAAGGAGAATCGTATAGTGGAGGATCTCCGTCTGGATGTAGTAGCGGTGAATGGGGAGATACCACAGACCTGAGTCGTCAGCATTTCTTCGAAGAAAAATTAGAAGCGCACACCGGAAAGGGTTGCCAGGCTACTCACGGTCATCGTGCGACTTGTCCGGGTCTTGCATCTGGAACTGGGGCGGAAGTTCATAGCGAAGTTCGTTGAGCAAGGCATCGGTAGCTACGACGTCGCTGTAGGATATACGGTCCTTGACCTTTTGGGAGGTTCGCACAATCTTGTGCACAATGTCGGCCAACCGCTTACGGAGAATGAGATACGTTGCAGACGTAGGCTCGTCCATGGGCTTTCGTATGGTTGCCTCATCATCACTCGCGGGGTTGCTCTCGAGCTCAACATTCGATGGGGGCTCTGTGTCGTAGAACATTGTGTCAATCGTCGGCGGCCTTCTAAGGAGACACGAGTACGTGGCATCCGCATGATAGAGGTAGGACCACAGCCGTCGCCGGTACTCGGCCATGTATGGGTCATGGTTCTGGCCGGCGTCGTCGCGGTGGAGGCGAATTGCGAGGCCCGTGTCCACGGCCTTGCGAAACATGAGCCAACCCTCAGCCAATCGGTGATCCTGCACAAGCACGAGGTAAAGACCCAGCAGGATGTGCGCTTCCACAAGCTGCAAATTTTCAGCAGTAAGGGAGGTCGCGATTGTGATGCTAAATTGTGCCCCAAAGAACAGCCGCAGCGAGTGTTGACGTCGAACTTCTTCGGGTCCAGCCCATTCTTCAGGTGCTAGACGCATAGCCAGCGCTAACAGGGCGAAAATCAGCGGCAGTGCGAGTACCGACGAAGACGTGAGGCGGCCCTGCGACGCATACACCGCCTCGTACGCGGGATGAAATAGCCGCTTGGAAAGGGGGTAACGGATGTGGTTGACCTTGTCAAAGAAAAAGTCGACGAGCTTGTCAGCATCTTCCTTGGCCGGCAAGTCGTGGAGAGCCTTTTGCAGCGAGGCAGATGCCGCGTACTCGACGACCTGTTCGAGAGCTGCCCAATGGCCGTCCAAGTCGAGCGAGATTGGTGCAACAGTCTGTGGTCCGGGATTGCTGCTCTTAGAGCCGCGGTCGAGCGGGTCTGTCCATTCATCGCCCTTTTCGCTCTTGGGACCCGTCAAGGGCGCGGACAGCGATTCCGACAAACTCGTGTCCGCCCGGGCCAACGATGACGCGGAAGGAGGTTGCAACGGAATGGAGCCACGTTTTGGGGATCGCACCTCGGGATGCACTGGGGAGTTAGCAGAGGACACGAGAAGAGGGCTTGGGACAGTCGCGCATAATTTTTCGTTTTGCGACCATGACACAGGAAGGTGGCGCGAATTGATAACCATGACGCGTTGCCCGTGGAATGACAGAAGGGTGATCTCAGATCATCCACCAGATAATTTCCGAGCGCGGAACGCTGCATGACGCGTTGTTCTTTGCAGGCACCGTGCCGGCTGTAGAGGAATGGAGACCGATAGAGACTCCGAGGAACCGACAACGATGACCAGGCCGAACCAAATCTAGGCCGAAAGAGATGGCAACCAGGCAGAAGCATGGCCAGGCAACTGGAGCATGCCATCGATGGAGCGCTCCGCGCCAGTGTTGGATGCGGCCCGAGCTCGGACCACGGACTTTCGACTACCTCCAGGGCCACATTCCTCAGACGGTCACCCTTGGAAAAATGGTACTCACTTTGTCGCCACTCTGTGAGCGCGCTCGTGTCCACCCCATCGACGCAGTTGAGAATCGCGTTGATCACTCTCTCCACTTTGGTGACGCGTACGCTCATTGTCGGGTTGGGCGAGGCCGGCGTCGTTTGACTACTATTACTGCCGACACCGCTGCTGTCGAGGCGAGTGCGCGCCGACGTTGCTGCTGGCGCGTGCGGGACAGCTGATGGCCGAGCCGGTGGTTGCCCCGAAGGCGAGCCCGAGCGTTGGCTCGGTACACAGAGATGAGGCACCTTGCGATTGACGCAATGTTGGCATGGTGTTTCGCGGTTGCACTTTTGCTTTCGCTTTGCGCATTCGGCGCACGAAAAAGCCTGTCGACGCTTCTTCTTCTTGGGAGGAGGTTCGATGCTACCGTTGGGGACTGCTCCGCTAGGGACGACGCCATCTAAACTCGGCGCTTGATGTTTTCTGTTGGAGGAGGAGGAGGAGGATGGCGTCGGGAGACTGGGACTGCCGGCCGCTGGCTGCCTGGTGGCACTTGTGCTCGTGGTTTGTCCGCCGTGACTGATGATCGTGGGCGAGGGAAGATGCCCGTCACCGTCTGGTACTGGTGGGTCTCCTTTGAACGCTGACCCGGGAGCTGGTACAGGCATCTCCCATCGGTGTGGTGCTGGGTAGTCGGAAGACATGGAGAGGGGAGGTAAGCGTGTGTGAGACGACAAGCCTGCTGGGAAGGCAGATGCGGTTGGGCTCCATCGTCGACGATGTTCTCGTGGGTCGCCGTCTTGGGGAAGGTTGTTGCCCGATCCAGGTCGAGGAGGGGCTGGACCCCAAGTCTGAGGATCGGTGAGCCCGAGGCCAATGCCCGGCTGTGCGATATCACGCGGCGAAGGGGGAAAGAACCTGCTAGTCCCAAGCGGTGACGGTGGAGGAAGCCCGTGGAGAAACGAGGACGAAGACGATGGGAGTGGAGTAGGAGGAGGTAGATGAACTGCACGGTCACGGTCACGTAGGTCGCGGGGGTCGTGGTCGCGGCTGTCGCGTCGCTCTCTTTTCCATTCGCGTTCGCCATCTGGCATAGCGCTCCGACGCTCATCACGGCCGCGCTGCATGTCGCCGGCGACACGTGCGTGTCGGAGCGGGGTCCACCGGTGACCAGAGTGAGATGTGGGTCCTTTGTGAGAGGGTTATGCACTGGTCCCGGTTGGTGATATTTGGTGGCCAGCCTTACGCGCAGGCGCCTCGCAGTGACGTGAGAGCGTGAGGGGGGGTGCCGGTGAATTTCAGGCGACGGCGTTTAGGTCCGCGCGCCCAGGGGCAGGGCAGCCAGGTGCCAGGTGCCGGGGGGGTCGGCAACCGATGGAGGTGGCTGGCGGCTGGCGGCTGCAGGCGTCCACAAAAAAAGGACAAATGCTGATGCAAACGTTGGTCTCAACCTCGGTTGGCACCCGCCACGCCGTGCAGTAGTAATGATGGCGACTGGATGGGGGTGCCACTCGGTTGTGAGGGTGTGTTTTGTCGAACAAAGATCGGATGCTTGTACCCGATTATCAAGGAAGGACTCGCTAGTCGTGTGCGTGGCGATCGATTTTTTGGGCAGGGCGCGTCCCGTGTGGTGATGGGCGGACGGGATTATGAGTACGAGAGCAAGAGGTAGTGTACAGATTCAGAACTGTTTTCCCTAGGACAGCAGATGCTGTATGCTTGGGTGGACCACGGCCGTGCCTCGCACCTTGCCGATACTGTGGCGTGGGGTGTGGCTTCATGCATGCGCGGCGTTCCAGTCAACAAGCTTAGCACGATGACATCCTTTTAACCCCCCTGTACGTCAGCTACAGAAAACAAGCGTACGCACGCCCTGTGCTCACCATGTCCGCACCGAAATGTCACGAGCCAAGCGTCTGAGACCTGCACTGGTCACATTCTCCCTCGACCGGACTGTCGTGACAGAGATTGAGAGCTTGGGCTCAATGGCACTGCCATCCGACCTGGTCCCGCATGTTCTTTTGCGTCGTGTGCGACTGCGGGCGGACGTACGTTGTACTGACATATCGGCTCCACAACCTCTGGCATCTGGAGCGCGTCATGTTGCTCTGCTTTGGATGCACCTCGTCGGTGTCGGTGTCATGGTCGCCAAGACGTGGGCCGCGCCACGATGGGCCGAGGGGGGCATCCCCGCAGTCCACACCCAACATATTTCAGTAAAGGTTTCTCGCTCAGGCTTGGGGGTTTCTCCTTTGGACGGCACACAGTCTGCCAACAGACTGAACGAGAATGGACTTAGGCTCAGCCCAAGATGATTCTCTTCCCACTTGCCGGCACACCAGGCGCTCATGGTCGCATGGTCCTTAGGAACAACCCTCGCCCTCCCGTACTACCGGTACCCTGCCCTTTCCAATCGGCGCCGTGGAGGTACAAGACCGGGGTGCGAGGCCAACTGACGTCGCGGTGCCGTGTTATTACCGCTTTCTTGGCCACCACGTTTGACAGCCTCTCAATTACAAATCCACACAAGTCGGCAAAGGGTGCAGGGGCTGCAGGGATCATTAAGGTGGAGAGCTTTAGATCTGTCACCGAACCTGGGAACCAATCCAATGCTGTCACCACAGATAATCGCTCGCTTCGAGTGTTCTGGGTCGCTTCTTGGCGTGATCCCCCAAGAGCATGAAAACGCGTCCATCCCCAACATGTTCCAAAACACTGGCTCTGATAGAGTGCCTCTACCGCAGACCCAACACTGCCACAGTGTCCAACTATCGTAGGCATGTACAAATTCGCAACGCATACCGCCAAAGAAAGCTGTCAAAGGGCGTTGGGTGTAAAAGACCACCTATGACCCACACGGTCGCTGGGTCCAGTGACATCATGGTTGTTTGGGTCGGATGCAATACTGCCGGGCTGGCGGGCGCGGGGCAAGTGAGTGATCAGTGAGGGCGACGCCCAGTGCCTCGATCAGGAATGTCGCACTCCATACTGAAGGGCTTGAGATGGGCGCCTTTGGAGGGGGGCAGGCGTTTCGCCTATATCCGAGGGATTCGCTCGGCATGCGGGCGAGGCCAGAAAAAGTCTCCGAAAGTGGGCGCTCAGGTCCCGTGCACCCTGTCCCTGCATGCCGCTCCACCCCGACCCCACTCTGCCTGCCACAACGCACACCACTTCACATCATCCCGCCACCGCCCTCACCATTCGGACCCACATGTTGTCGGTCGTCACCACACACCTCGCAACCACCATCTGCATCGCCTTATTCCAACAGTCAACCTGGAAATAAGTTGCAGACAATCGACGGTGTCGAACGGCGGGTGGCAAACAGCACATGCAAACGTGTTACAGGGGACCGAATTCGGCCTTCTGCTCCTCCCGTGCGTTCCGCTCATCAAGCCTTGAGGACCAGCGGTTGCCCGCGGCCGGCGCTCCCTCCAGCGTACCGTAACAGGAACGGGCGTCTCCTTGCACGCCCAATTCTGTTTTTACTGCGGGTGAATGCCATCACTAGTCTCTTGGCACTACAATCCCTAGTCGCAAAAGGCTCTCCAACGTGCCCAGGTCGAGCGATCGTCTCGGGCACCTAACCGTCCACAGATATCAGCTGTGCGAGCCGGGGTCGGGATCGGTAATGAACCCCTTGGGGCGATGGCAATTACCAACTCATGTGATGTTTGGCTGACTTTCGGTCAACGGGTCGGCCGTGGTGAGGCTCGTCGGGCCAACCGCGAGAAGTAGTAGTGTAGGTAACAAGCCAGGGGCAGGGACAGGTCGGGGCCACCGGCCAGTACGCTTGATCCCTCGTGTGAATGCCGGCGCACGGAGAGCCGAAGGTTGTTACCCAAGCTTTGGAAACGTCAGGCAAGAAACGCCTGCCTGGATCTGGGGCTAATTATCATGCCACAGCAGCCACGCCACGTCTCATGCCACACTGACAAGGCTATCACCTCTTACTCGCAGCATCTTCGAGGTCTGGATGCAAACTTTGGCGGCCCCATGCTATATGGATCGTATGGCTTGTAACCACAACTTGTTTGCAGTCTAGTTGCGAATGCAACGCGCTGGGGGGATCCCGCCGACGGTTAGCCTCACTGTATTCTCCAGCCTCACAGCCACTCTCCAGCCTCATCACAGGGTTGCTCCACTCATGGATCGCCTTTTATTTGTATTTCATCGGCCTTGGCAATTTCACCACTCGAAGACGGAAATACGCTGAAACCTGCCATTTGGCCATCTTCTTAGCTAGATACGAGATTGTGCGTTTACCGTAGACTGCAACACCACAGCTTGACTGAATAAAAATTCCGGCGCATGGTTTCATTCTAGATACTTTTGCATGGAGAAATGATGTTTATGGCGGCGTGAGAGGCATGGAAACGGGGTGCGGTGAGGGTGACGTAGCGACGGCTGGTGACGAGTTTGCGACGAAATACGAAATGGTTGGCTGGGCGGTGGTGAAATGGGAAAACAGGGTTCAATATGGTTGTGGAGCAGTTCCAACCCCGCGCAGTCCTATTCTCGGAGGCGCGTTGGGGGGTACACCACTCATCCTTCATCCATCGTGGTTCTTCCAACTCGTCACAAAATATGTCGCCACCCAAAAGATCTGCGGAATGAGATGTGAGTCGATGGATTTTGCAGAGTGCTCTCATATCGCTTGGTGCTGACTGAAAAGATAGTAGAGTTGTTGGTCTGAATGAACGCCCGCGTCTCGAGCAGAGGGAAGACTTCTCGAGAGCTTCATCGCGCACGTCAAACGATGCTGATCTTGATCTCGTGTGAGGGTGACCGGCCCGAACTAAAACGATATCAGGATGTCACCGCCGATGGAACGAGACAACGAGCCCGAGGCCGGCTGTGGGTCGACCGACGCATTTGGAGGCGAGCCAACCCAGGAGCTGTTCGACAATAACTCGAGGCCGAATGCCTTGCAAACAGATACACAAATGCTGGGAGGGTGCCAAGAACTAGGTGACATCAGACCACTATCGCCGAGGGGGGGGGGGAGGGTGGACGACGAGAGGCTGACGGGTGACGGTTCGGATTGCCAGGCGAGCAATACCGGTCATGGTCTGACCACAGCAGGTGCAGCATGGGGCCGAAGCTCTTCAGCGCCGGTTGGCAAATGCTGGCGACGCGAATGATGGCGACGCGTCAACCAGAAGCACGACTAGGGTACGGTGCCAGGGGACAGAAGAACCAAGATACAACCCATGAACCATTGGCAAGAGCGAGGTGTTTGGCTGCGTGAGTTGCACCGAGTTGGTACGTCTGGGGATGTTCGTTGCGCATTGGAGTCAGCTACTTCGGAAACGTCAGATCCGTCCCTGATCGCCAACGCGTCAGGCTAGGAATCCCAAGGCTGGAGCATGAGCTGTTGGAAGAGAAAGCGCGGCGTGGTACGGAGAGGCCGAACCTGATAGATGGAGGGATTCCATGACGAGAATGGTGGGCATACCTGTGGAGTAGCGAGTGCGTGCTGTCATTCTGGCCTGGACATTTTTGGCCAACGCCCATACCTAGGACGAAGAGCATAGCAGCGCGTCATGATGACCGAGCCGTGAACAGCAGCGTTGCGGGCTTGGAGGAGACGAGAGCACGTTTGTACCAAGAAATAGGGTGTAATACCGGATTGTTGCCCTGTGCGGGGTATGCCCTAGCCGCGGCGGCGTGTGGATGCATCGAGTTACCGAGAATCGCCTTGACAGATGTTGCTATACGTTGTTCTTGTACTTGCCACTCCTCGCTCGTCATTGTGACTCCAGAATTCCACTCGTCTGCACAACATTCCTCACCTCCTCCGGACGTTGTTCCGCTCGAGATCAACGTTCCGAACGATCTCGGGGTCAGCCTGACGGGGTTTGGTTCCAGCATTCCAGTCCGAGTTCCCAGTGTCGGGTGGGAGTCGTCCATCCTCGTCATTTTCTCCGCCCAACATTCCGTCTCCGACACATTCCGAGTGCTACTTCCGGCACCCCGTGCGGAAGTAGCGGGGTGTCCACGGCGAGCGTGGGGATGGTGGTGACGACGGCTCCGATGTCGCTCTCAACTTTTCACCAGCCGTTGCGGGGCTCGTTCGACCACCAGCTGTTTTGTCGTCGGCCCCACGCTACATCCCGTCGCGCTACAGCCCGCTCCACAACCGCGAGAGCCTGGGAGGGCTCGGCGCCGTGCACGCGGGCATTGGTGAGCCTGACAGTGGTGGGCCAGGCTGCTCCGACAGCGACGAAAAGTGTCCGAAAGGCGTTGTGGACCGTCTACCGGTGGCCAGATCGCGGCATTGCTCTCAGTGTGCACCACATGAGCGCAGTACCCCATAGATCATGGCCTACTGCAGCAAGAGGCTATGATGGTGCGCCCCGTCATCGTTGGTAGTGCCATGGCTCATCCACCGGGTGACGCGCGGACCAGAACCACCACCAAGCCGACTCCGAGCCGGAGAGGAGGGGGAATGCCACCACCTTGGCTCCGAAACCACTGACCCGACTGTGTTTGTGCTGCAGTGCACTGTCCAGGTGACGCGGTGACGGTGCGGTGGCCGTCACTGTTATCCCCACGCGCTACAGCCTCGTAGAATGGTGGTGCTGGTGACGCGGGGGCCGGCATCTCAGAAGCTACTCTGTACTAGACCGGATCGGACATGCCATCTGATGGTGCGGAGGCCCCTTTCTGAGCTGAATCTGTGCTCGGGTGCACTGTCCAGGTGATGCGGCGAGGGTGAGATGGCCGTCACTGACATCCCCACGCGCTACCACGTCGTGGAATGGCGGTGACGATGGCATAGCGTGTGGATGGTAGCTATCCAGCTCTTGGGGACATTGGCCCGGGTGAGTGTCAACTGAACACGGCGCGCACCTCGAATGTATTCGATAAACTGGCAAACGATTATCACGGTCATGATGACCAAGCCTTGTCCTCGTCGGATGGTCAGGACAGCCTGGTGGGATGGGGTACAGCGTTGGTCATCGGGGACGGAGTGAGGGTGGTGCGAGCCGAGGCTCCCCGCCGACGGAATGGAACCGCTCTGCACGCTTCCGGGGTGCAGCTGAAAAGGGGTCTTGGGCCGTCGTCATGACAGGGAGCGAGGCAAGCAGCTGTACATCTCACGCCGAGAGACTGACGGTCGTTGCTCGTGGGGACAAGGATGGAAGAATGCGGTGGAAGTGTGACATCCAGGGGTGCAAGAGTGGAGCGGCGTTGTGCGGTGGCTGGGCGCCCTTTCAGAGCAGGATGACCGCCCCTCGCCCCCATCTGTTCCGTACCAGTGACGAGGTGGAATCCCATACATGCCGCTGACGATGGTATGTACACGATGAGCATAGCACGCAGCGTTGGTCGCACTTGAGACGGCCGTCGATGCGGGATGGTGTGGATGCGCCGTCGCGGGGCAGGGTGTGGGCGTTCAAGGACATGGCAGCCTGGATGGAACTTCTCGGGGTGGCCAAGCGACATTCTCCAACTCGTCACCGCCTCTCACACCGATCCGCGCGCATGCAGCGCGCACGCACACACGCCCGGCCTCCCATGACACGGCGGGGGTGTTTGCCAACACCATCGGCGGGGACGGTGGGACGGTCGGCAACTGTGTTCACCTCGGCACTCTCGGTGTTGGATCACACCCCGAACGCCCCTCAACCTATGGGCGTGAGCCTGCCTGACATCCTTCTTCTTCCCTATGAAAGACCAGCCCCCGACGTTCCCCCCAACGCCTTCCCCTTGGCCTCGGTCTGCACGTCCCCCGCAGCGCCGGTCGCCCGCCGCTCGAGCTCTGCTCCGCTGCCTCGGAGGACGCCTCTCCTTGGCGTTCAAAGGTGTGCTCGGGAGGGGATGGGTGGACTTCCCACTTCACTTTCCACCACACTCTCCAGACTTCGCCCCGTCCTCGGAAGCCTCGATCCATCTGCGAGGACTACAGAGCGCGAGCGCCAGAGGCCGTGTGCGTGCCCCTCAAGAGTCTTTACAGTGGCCCATGTACCTTGGTGTGAGCCTTTCTCGAGCGAGACGACTTTCCGTGCGCTAGTCTCGTGCTCCCAGCACCGCGACGGACGATGATCATTGCTGGTACGGTTCTGCTTGAAAGTCTATGGCGAGTTCCGAGCCCCTAGGCTCTCATCACCCATCATCCCTCCCTCTCTCTCCCTTCGTCGACGTCGCAGGACCACCCCTCCATCATATCCCCCACCCCCAAACCCGTACCCAGTGAAAACTCCACCCAACCTCTCCCTTTTTCCACGATAAAAGATCGTCCACAACCGAGCCCATCCCCGATGCCCACACTGGCACGTCCTCGATGACTTTTCTATGGTCCTGTGCCCCTTCGAGTCACAACTATCCTCGCGCAGGATAGCTCGCACGGCCCCGCCCCTCCTTCGTCTAAGACCGATTACTCTCATTGTTCCCCCGTATCATCTCCCACCCCAAACGGCTCGTCCAGCGGTGCCCATGACATGCTATTGTCATCCCAAGCCCCTTCATACTCTACTCGAATCGAAGCCTTGTGGGGTATCTACTACGTCTGCCATCTATGACGGTGAGCACCATCTGGTTCTGCAACTATGGATTCTTCGCGTCTTTCGTCTCTGTCCTTCTTCTCTCTAGAACCTCTAGAAGCACGCGCACCCTCAGATTGTCAGACGTTCTCATGGAACGAACACGACCTGTACTCTTTGCCATGGCTGGTATTCATCTTCCGTCCCTCTGCATGCTGTGTCTCTCCATGGTGGGCATGCCACCACATATACGGCGCTCGACATCATACCTACCTTTGTCGTCAGTCCTTAGTACCCTCCTCGGTGTGTTCGACATCGTACCCAGAACGGCCCATAGCCATACAGTCATACGTATCATGGCCAGACCCAACCACACAACTATATGGGTCGTTCTCTCATCCATCCATGACGAGCTCGTCGCCATCAAGGTGTGGGTTGGAAGTGATTGCCAGACCCGTGCCCGTCGCTTCCTTGTCTGGCAGTGGGACAAAGTGGCCCACCTGATCCAGGGGTAGCAGGGAGGGACCAAGCTCAAGCGCTGTCCACTAGGAAGCGACCCTCCTTCACCAACCTGTCCCAAGTCTCGAGTGGTCAAGCGATGGAGCTATGGATTGTGTCTCGTGATCCTCTATGGTACATCACGAGAAGAGTAGCCTTACTCCCCGCCCGCATACCACTCGAGACATGATGAGAGGTGTCGTGCTGGTTCAGACATCCGTCACCCTTCTATGGCTTGCACCACTCTGTACACCTAGTGATATGTAATTCGTCTTCCAGACTGTCAGCCACGCCTTGCGAGTCAGCCCTCCAAGCCACCCATGGCCCTTCACCGACGATGAACCACCGCTCCAACAACGTGCTGCTACATGAGGATGACCCTCTCTGACCTCACGAGAAGACGAAGCGTCATCGGGTGCCTCTCCCCCCCATGGGTATCCTCGTCAGCTCCTAGTCAGTATCATCCCCAGCCTCAAAATTTCTCCACTCGTCTCGCGGTAAGTCTTTCATTGGCCTCGTTGACACTCAATTGGCCTCCTTCGCCCAACGCACTCTACTGTACCTTGTCATCAGCCATCGCAGCTCCGGCATATCTCACGGCCAGTCTCTTCCCCGGTCGTGGCCCATCCTCTTATCACTGTCAGCCTTGCCCTCGATGTCGCTCGGCTCGTCAGCGTCGTCGCCAATCTTCTCGAGTTTGTCTGTCTCCTGCCCAGTTGTCTCACACCGAGCATCTAGCTAGTCTCATCGGTGCTACGTTCGTCCGTCTTACTGTCAATGTCAGGCCACCATCCTCTTCAAACTCTTCACTAGTCTTCCTCAACTGTTCGCCGAAATCGAATATGCCCAACCATCGGTCCGTCGCATCTGTCTCCCGATCCTCGTCCTCTCTCGACTCTCCCCCAGTCCTGGTCAGCTTCGTCGTCAATCGTCGTGGCCTGGCTAGTCTCGTCCTCAGCCAGCCTCGCATCAGTCTCAGCATCTTAGTTTGGTCATCCCTCCTCCTGGCCTCGTCTCTCTCCTCGTCAGTCTCCCCATCCACGTCAGCCTTCTCATCAATATGCGACTCTCGTGGGTAGTCTCCCCTGGCATCATCCACCTGCTGCGTCTTCTGTCCCGCCTCTTTGTCAAGCTCGACTTGTATCCTCATGTCAAGCTTTCTCCAAACAAGCTGAGCACCGATCATTCGATACAACTGTGCACGTCTTCTAGACTATCTTGAGAAAGTAGGTGGTGTCCCTCTGCTGAACATCGTATCTGTTGCGCCGACCAGACTCGAAGTCTCTCCTTGTGAAACCTGTCTCGTGCCCCCGAACCAGTCTCTCATTCCAGAACTGGTCTCTCCTCCCCGAACCATCATCGCGTTCCAGAAACCACCATCGTTCCGGGACACTGTCTCGCCATCGAGAAACCATGTCTCGCCGATGAATGTGTAGCCATCCGCATCCGTTGTCTCGCTTGCTGTAGAACGGCATGTCTTACTATTGTCCGCAAGCATTCTCTTAGCCTCGTCATGCAACCTCATCCCGCTTGCGGCGTTCTGTCCTTGGATCCTTCTGCTCTCGTCTTGCTCAGCATACGCCCAACTCACAACTCATGATGTGCAGTAGCTTAGCCCTCGTGTGGTCACGTCTCGGAAAGCTCTGCACTCGAGTAGTACTCGGGTACCCCTACCCTCGACTAGCACTTGAGCACCTCTACGCTCGAACAGTTCCGACATCGTGTAGCACAAGCCCGAGTGGCTCAACTCTCGTGTAGCTCAGCCTTCGTCCAGCACCTTCAACCTCCTCACGCAGAGCCCCCATCAAGCAGCACAGCCCCCGTCGGTGGCCCATCGCTCAGCTCTCGTGTATCTCAGACCCCGAGTAACTCAACCGTCGTGCAGCCCAGCCCTCGAGTAGCTCACACTTCATGAAGCCGAGCACACACGTAGCTCAACCCCAGCCACCTCGAGTGTTCGAGAGCTCAGTCACCAAACCTGGACGGCTTAAGAGTTCGTGTCCAGTTCGTGTCAGCCCCTCACTTTTCACTTACCTCGGCATCTCTACCGCGCTTCTCCTCGCCCTATCCCGAACAGTCAGACGACAATAGCCTCGTCAGTAACTGGTTGCCCCCACGGAGCGTAAGTGACGACTCCCTCGAGGAAGTACCTCTGACTACTGGTGCAACGGTCGTGCGAACAACCTCTGCCTCCTACTCATGTGCGCCTCAACCATCTTCTACTACAATAACATGCTGACATCTCACGACTGTCGCAATGACCGACCGTCCCCTCTTACATGGCCGTGGCCGCTCCACACCTACACCTACTTCGTGTTACCTCTCTATCTCCGCCTGCGCAGGGCACACTGAAAGGCTGATGACCGTGTTGTGTCCTTTTCCGCCTCTCGCCCGTCTGATCACGCCTCTGCTGCTGATCATGGATCCACCGAAACACCGTGCTAGCACGGCTATGCGGCGGCGACACGCGCCTCCTCGCGCTCCCACTCCTCGGGCGTCTTGAGGCGCAGGCTGAGGGCGTGCAGGCCGCTGTTCTCAAACTCGTCCTTGAGGAGCGAGTTGACCAGGCGGTGGCGAGCCACGAGGCTCTTGCCGGCGAATGCCTCGGAGACCATGGCGACGGCGAAGTCTGGAGACGACAACGGGGTAGGCGGGGTGTTGAATAGCAGGAGGCGAAAGGAACGGTGATCGTGCGGGTCGATGGTACATTGTTCGGCCAGTGCCAGTAACGTGTACGGAGCGTGTAGGCCACCAGTAAAGACGCAAGTGGCAAAGCCGTGGTCGAAAAGAGATAATACCGGTGTGGTCGGTGGCAGGAGTTCGAAGTAATCGAGACAGGCAGACCGATTGGAGGTCAAAGCAGCACAAGGGGGAGCCGTCGGTTGATCGAGGGACAGGTCCGTGATCGTGTACGCGTTGAGTAATCAACATCGCCAAGAAGTCGGCGCCAAGAGTGACGCTCGCGTACAGGTCGTACAGCACGAGTGGGCGGTAGACGACACGGTGGCGTGGGAAGTAACATGGCGTGGTCAGTAGAAGCGGGTATGCCGGTGATGTACCAGAGTTGCGGTCGTGTGGAGCAGTTGTGTCGCGCGGAACCGGGTTTCGGATCATGAACAAGCGCGCAAGCACAGAGATGGAGGGTGCGAGAAGCATGACGGAGCCGGGCGAGTGATATCAGATAACGGGAGGACTCGTCAGCATTGTCTCAGACATTTTCCACCGACGCGGAAAACTTACGGGTCTCGCCCGACCCGCCGCCGATAGCGCGCATGGGGGCGTGGTGGGAGTGTTTGCTCGAGTCGTTGGAGATGCGGATGAGGGATGGCTGGAATGCAGTCATGAGCTGAGAGTCAGTGCTGTTGCCTTGGAGGTGGGATGAGCGTGATCATGATGCTGTGCGGGATGGCTTTGACATAGCGAGAATGCGGTCTGCCCGCAGTGTGGTCGGTCTGTGTCCGCGCTATACGCCTCAAGCCGTGCAAGGTACAAGCTCACGAGCTATCGCATCTGAGCGAAGGCAGCATGCGCAGAGCCGCCCCCGGGCGCCGCGGGACCGCCAGTGGCAAGCCGGTACGGTCTCCCCTCCTCGTCAGGGATAGACACTCACCTTGCTCTGAATCGACGTCTCGACGGGACCGGGGACGCGCAGGGCACTCCGTCCGCCCGCGGCAGTGCTGGCGGAGAGGGACTGGGACATGACGGCGGCGTGCGGGGTCGAGGACGCGGGGCGGAGGGTGGTGAGCCACAGGCGGTTCAGGAGGGAGGGACCACGCGGGGAGAGCATGCTCGGCGGCGCCGGGGGTGAGATGGGTCGAGGACGGGGTTGGTAGGACGCGCGACGAGGAGGAGGGAGACTTTGGTGTGGTTTGTTGCCGGCGACGAGGTCAAAGGGTTTGGGACGAGTGATGTGCGGTGTGTGGAGAGGTTTGGGTTCGGGCGGGCGGCGAGCGGCGATGAGCGGCCGATGAGTGGGTGAGTGGTGACGGTGATCCTCTTGGTGATTGGTTATCAGATTGGACGCGCTAAAAACCAAGTCAGTGGCGACGGAACCAAATTGGCCACCCGTCACCCACTACTGATAGCCGAACCGACCAAGCCGGTTAAGCCGATAAAAAATGCCACGTGCGCCACGTCATTGTTTTTGACCTTGCTACACTCGCTTGGTGGCAACTTCATCCACAGCAACCAGCTCGTAACTCCAGTCTTACTCATCTCGTCACTCTTTCCCCGTCTACAACACCCGGCACGATGGCGCTCCTATCCGAGGAAGAAGCCGCGATTGACGTGTACTCGGCCCTCGAGCTCGACTCGTCCGCGACGGACAAGGACGTGCAGCGCGCGTTTAGGAAGAAGTCGCTCAAATGTCATCCCGATCGACACCCCGGTCCCGAGGCGGCGGCTCAGTTCCGAGTCATCTCGCTCGCACTCGAGATCCTCTTGGACCCGGCCAAGCGCACATACATCGATAAGCGGAAGGAGCAGGACCGCGCGGCGGCCGAGCGGCGCTCGGCGATGGACGCCAAGCGCAAGGCGGGTGTAGATGTAAGTCGTCGTGTTTCTGACTTTTGGCTGTTGTGACACTGCGGTGTGAGGTTACGTGCTCTTGGGGTGTGGACATTGTCCCTATGGCGTAGCGGTGGCTGCAAGTGCACTTGGCAATGAGCAGTCCCCATCTCTCAGCTGAGCTGCTCCGGCTGCGGCTTGTCTTCGGTACACTACTCGCGTGCGCACGACTCGTTTCCTGCACCAGTCCCCGTTCCCCTTCTTGGTCGCCTGCTCTCAATTCTAATCTACACCGTGATGCTGACATGACCAGGACCTCCGCCGTCGCGAGGAGGAGGCAGCCAAACGTGCGCGCACCGCGGCCGACGAGCGCCGCGCCAAGGCCGCCGAGGAGGAAGTGCGCGAGGCAGGCCGGAGACTGGTCGAAGAGGCGCGTCTTGCACGTGAAGCGGCCGCCCGCCGTGCGAGTAAAGCCAGCGAAAACCTCAACCCGCCAGCGTCAAGTAGAGATGGAGCTGCCACAGCATCGGCATCATCCTCATCTTCCGCCCAACGACCACCGCCCATCTCGTCGCTCGACCTGACACTCACCCTCGCCCTCCCACCAGATACCCCCCTCACGCAACCAGCCCTGGAGATCGCGCTGCAAAAGTACGGCGCCGTCGCGGCCGTCCTCATGTCGGACGCCAAGGCGGGGAAGGGGAAGAAGCGTGGTCCCAAGGCTGTCGTCGAGTTTGCGCCGGGAAATTGGGGCGGGTGTTGGGCCTGTCACTCCGACCACTCGGGCGGTGGCAAGCCGATCGCTCCGGGCATCAAGGCCAAGTGGGCCGCGGGCAAGGAGCCCGAGTGGGTCGCGTGGGCGCAGGCGCAGGGTAACGGACAAGCCAAGAGAGGTGGAGACGGAGAGGCGACGCTTAACGGGTCTGCATCTCGCCGGAACGGAAGCGCGGATGGGAATGGAGCAGGACTATCGAGTTTGACTGGTAAGCCAGCCTCGGCGTTTACTTCGGCACCACCCTTCGCCCCTGCTCCCTCTTTTTCCTCTGCGCCGTCCTTCTCCTCTGCCCCATCATTCGGCTCCGCCCCATCATTTGGCTCCGCGCCGGACCTCGACGCAGCACTCTCCGCCCACGAATCCTCGCGCACTGCACGGGAACGCGCCGAGGCCGACGATCGCGCACGCGCAAGCGCGTACGAGAGCACGACACTTCTCCGTATGCGACAGCGCGAGCGGGAGCGCCTCGAGGCGCAGATCCGTGCCGAGGAGGGCGAGTAGGGTGCGCCAGCGTATTGTAACGGAGTGGCATTGGACACGAGGGATAACTGGGAGTTGGAAGGAGGTACAGCAGAAGGCTGTGGCATGTTGTACATCTATAGACAGTAGAGGTCGGGGCATGGCTGCTCCATGTACCGCAGTACGTTGCGGGACGAGCGTTCTTTGAAGTTGAGCTCTGCGGCTTGTCGTCTACGATCCCAGACTGTTGCACCACGTCGGTCCTTGACATGACATTATCAGCGCTCTGATGCGTTGTTCTTACGCAGCTTGGCCGACATGTCCTCGTAAACGCCGATGGCACCATCAAGTGCGACCTCCTGGGCGTCACACGCGCCTGGTTCCACGACGAGCGTGTGCTAGAGCCCACGACGAGTGCTGACGGCCCAAGGAATCTCCTGACACCAAGCTCTGCAGCAAGCCCCTTCTCCTAACACCAGTGGACGATAGTCTCGCAGCTGTAGTAGATTTGCATGGATTTTGTTATGTTTTTAGCAAGTTTTGCAGTTTTATCCCTATCATCGACGTCCGAGGGGAGGCTGCTTGCCCGAGTTGCGCAGCTCGCTGCGGGTCAGCCATGACTATATGGAAGGAAGGTGCAAGATGCACAGGCAGGTCGTGGTGGAGAAGAAGGGACGAGTTCGTGGTGCGCTTCGACAGTGGCTCATTACTGGCCGTCTCATCGTCGACGCCAATCAACACGTCTTCCTCAGTCTCGCACTTGCACCTCGACAGCTCGTGACGCATCGCTGCTGCTGCGCACCGCAGCGTTGAGATTCAGAGGGCACATGGCAAATGGCGTGGCGAGTAGAGGCTGGCGACCAGCATGCTGGCAAGGAATGTAGACTCACCTGTACGCCGACTCGATACACTTGTAGATGTCCCGGTATTCGACGACTAGGCATGACTGGCTGTCGCGCGAGACGAGCATGATCTTTTCACGCGACCGTGCACCGGCGTCAAGCTGGGTGTCAGTGGGGGCATCCCATGCGTACACCGAAGGGCGTTTGCTCACCTTGTTAAGAGTGGTGAGCACGTGCGACATGTCCAGAATGGGCTTGCCATCGGGGCCGACCTGGTGGAAGACGTAGTCGCGGAAGAGCTTGAGCACGTAGCGATCGCCCGACTCTGACCACTGAGGGTCTAAGTCGAATCTGGAATGTCAGCTGGCGATCTTGAACGGTGTTCGTTGCAATGTTGACGTACTCTGGGCGTTCGTTGATAAAGCCGAGCTTTGTGAGCAGACGCACGATGCGTCCGTTCTCAACCTCGGCACCAAGCTCGTTCTCCAGAACGTCATTGTACGTCTGCATCGCATCAAGCTCGTTGAGGATGCGCGGGCCCGCAAGGCGGAGCACCTCGTCAATGCTCTTGAGGGCTGTCGGCTTGCCGAGGAGATAGGCAACGAGGTTCTTGAGGTCTGGGCTGTATGCGCGCCCAACGTACTCGAGACCCTGGTTGAACTGGGTTCCCGGGAGGAAGTCTGAGCACAGCGATAAGATGAGCTGGCCAAAGTTGAACAAGTCCTCCTGCTGGTACAGCGCCATGGGGGTCGCCTGGTCGAACGCAAGCACGTCCAGAATGCCCACACCGTTGATGCGCACGCGGTTCTTGCCCGTGATAAGGATCTTGGTCGCGTCAAGCGACCGTACCGCAAGGCCTGCCGTGTGAATCGCCTTGAGCGCGTTCGCAATCTGGATCACGTAGCTCCAGATCACACGCTCTGGGATAGGCACCCCCGCTTGCCGGCGCCGGTTGACCGCATCGGAACTCAGCCACTCGTCCGCTACTGTTGTCGAGTCTGGGTGGAAGTCATACACCATGACGAGCGCTGTGGTCAGCTTAGCTTTCCGCAATTGCCCAGCTCACAATTATCGTTGAACGCCTTGGTGGTGAACGCCTCACGCAGCCCGACAATGTTGGCATGCCGCATCTGACGCCAGGTCTCGACAGCCGAGAATGCTGCCTCGTTAGAGAGCTTGAAGCCTGTTGTCAGCTGAAGGGACTCGGGGAAACCAAGCTCACCCTCAATGCGCCGCAGGCAGTACACGTTGCCATCGACAGTGCTGTTGGCACGGTACACGGGCGCCGGGTGGTGGTAGACGCGCGAGACAGAGCTAACGGGGTTGCCGAGCGGTACGAGCGAGTGGTACACGTGCACCTCTGCCGGGAGCCCGTTGGAGACACCTGGGTTGGCGTATGTCGCCTCCTGACGCGCGTGGATCATGCGGCGCAGGTCGTCCGGGATGAAGAACGAGTGCATTGGCTGCCGTCCAGCGACATGCGGTAACGGCGACGTGTACAGGTGGTGGTCGGGCTGAGCTGAGTGAGTACAGTGCAACGGGAGCTCTGGGCATCGGCAAACGGCAACTCACCACTCGCCGCTGCGCCGCAGGGCCTGTAGGAATGAACATGCTCTCCATCCCCGGTGCCGAGTCGAAGCTGATGCCCTCGTCAAAGGTCATGGGTGTGGGAGGCACAAGCCCATCGCCGAGCGCCGCGTGAACCGGAGGAGTGAATGGAGCCGCGTTGGACCATTCTGCCGCTGGGGGACGCGCGGTCCTTGCCATTAGCACTTGTCCAGGACGTGGACCAGGCGACTCACCGAGGCGACGTCTCACCCTGCGCCTTTGGGACAAACACAGGCGCGGAGAGGTGCTCAACTCCGACGGTCTTGCGTGGCTCCTTGGCCTCGGGCGTGGGATAGGCTGCCGCGGCAGGGCTGGTCGGAGTAAGCTTTGTCAAAGGCAGGAGGACGTGCAGCCAGGAGCAGGAGGTGCGTGGCGCTCAACTCACTTTAACGTCGTCTTTGGCGTAGAGGGCGCGCTCGGCGCGGCGACAGACTGCGGGGCAGCTGCTGGTAAGGTCGTGGGATCCGTCCCAGGCTTGTACGTTAGCAGTTGTATAGTCTCCCGCTTCTGGTTGCGGTGCAGCACAGCACTGTGGCATTGTGCCCGTTGTGGTGGCATCGCAGCAACGTGCGCAATGGCGAGGTGTGGTCTGCGCACGATTCTGCGTACTCACCGGTGGGTGGAAGTATGCGCACTGGGGGAGGTCAATGTCTGTCGCGCGCTCACGCATTGTCCTGTTCGAGGAGCAAGAGACTCACGCCTTGGTCCTGGAAGCGACACGAGCCGTAGATTAGCACGTTCCGGCAGAGCCGCTGCGTCGCATCTGGCATTAGCAAGACGGTTCCGGAAGAGGGATCGGAGGGGGGTGGAGAGGGCGCGAACGGCGTAGGGAAGAGTGCATGGGCAGTACGGGCGAGCAATGGCACGCGTTGTCGCAGCGTGGACGCGTTCAGGTGGCGTCGGGATGGGTGGGGGTGTCATCTACGCGTCACGGGGTCGGAGCGCCGGGGCCGCGGCGCGGTACATCCCCGGCGCGTATGCACAGCCGCGGATGCACTCCGGCGCTCCCATCGCACACCCCGGAGAGCATCCACCGCAAACGATAACCGACATGCCTCCCACTGCACGCCGCTGCATCCATGCCGAGGCGGGCACTCACCCTTCTTCTTGTCAGGCTGCGGCTCGGCGGCCTTTGGGGTGTCTGGTGGGCGGACGATTTGGATCGCCGCGGAGCGGGCGGGGGCCGCCATAGCGGCGTCGGCTGTGGGCGGTCGGGGAACAGGGCGGCCAGTAAGGACAGAATCGAGGTGAGAACAAGATGGTATGGATAGATGAATACACGATGAGACGAGATGGATGGACAAGACGACGGTACGAGATGGGTATAGAGCTATTGGGGTGGAGGATGACGGGCGTTGGCGCGCCGTGGTGGTAGGTGTCAATCTAACTCGGCCATGCCGCATCCGCAAGAGACCCCTTCCGCAAGAGGCACACCCCAACCCGCAACCGTCATCAGTCCCATCGACGCAGCCCGTGCAGCAACGCCGAAAGCAGAGCAAACCCAGTTACCCCAATGCATGAACACGGCCGCAAGCATGCATGGCAAGGTAATCGCTCGATGCATTGATGCATTCAAGATGACTCCTATCTGGCCTTCCGAAGGCCGACCCCATCTGTCGCGCCGGGGCCTCGATCGCAGTCTCAATCATTGGCGGTCAAGGCGGTTGACACCGTGCATGACATGACCAGAGCCCAAGGGTTCAAAAGTATGCATAGTGTCAAGCAAGCATTTATTGTAGGTTCAACATGTGGGTATGGTCGTGCAAGGTATCGTTATCGTCGACCTTCTAGCATGTGACGCCCGCGTCAGATGCGGTCTCCGTCTCGGGCGCCTCTACGACTATGATGTTGGGGCCTGTGCAGCAGCCTGCGCCTCCCAGTGCGCCTTGCCCCATGTGGCGGCAACAACGAGAGGGAAGACGAGAGTCGCGTCGGCGTACACCTTGACGCTCTCTGCGTTTGCGCGGATCTTGCCCCACGATACAGCCTCGTCGGGGCGTGCTCCAGAGTCCGAGCCATCGTACTGCAATGTCAGCTAGTTCAACGACATCAACAGCTCACCTCCTGGCCGGTGTTGATGTAGACAGCATAGTCGGCACCATTGCGCTGCACATGTCAGTCCACACGAACAGCAGAAGAGCATCCGACGTACGAAGAGCATAGCGTTGGCAATCTGATGCTTGCACACACCACCGCCGAGGACGATCATGCCTGCTTGCTTGGCCTTGACGCTCATGTCGTTGAGCTTCCGAATGTCGCCGACAATGTCGACTGAAAGCGGGGCAGGGTCCGCCTTGTACGAGTGGAAGTACATCATGTCACCGAGCGAACCGTCCGTAAGTGCCGGGCAGAAGACTGGAATGTCGTTCTGTTGTTAGTGGGTTCCGATCTTGCCGAATTACCCACCTTGTAGCACCAGTAGTACACGCTCTCCTCGTTGTCAATCTCCTTGCCAAGGCGGCGGATGACAGTGCTTGGCGTCCACTTGACCTTCTCCGGACCCTCCTGCTCGGCTACCATGGCGTCAAGAATCGGCATGACCCAGTCCTCGAACGCGCAGTAGTTAGAGTTGGGCACGAGGAGGTTGCCGATGCGGTTCAGTCTGATGTCAGCTGGTTGATTAACACTGGGCATCCAACTCACCCCTTCTTGCGAAGCTCGGCGCCAGGAAGGTGAAAGTCGCCGAGGATGGTCGAGCCAAGGCACTTGACAAAGTCCTCCTCGACACCGCCGGCCGTGGTGACAAGAGCATCCACGAGTTTGTTTTTGACGAGGAAGAGGATGATCTCACGCAGTCCCGAGGAGATCAGGTTAGATGTGTAGCCGAGGAAGAGACGGAGCGGCGCATCAGGGTCCGAACGCCGTTTGCGCTGGGACGTCAGTTGCTGGTAACATAAGACGAGTAGGACACACTGGTGTCCCGCCGCCACCAATGAGGCTGTTCTCATCGCCTATGCACGTACCATCTCGTCCACGACCTGGATAGCCCGGGCCATTCCCGTCGCCTGGAAGCCGATCGTCTCGTAGCCCTGGAGGAGCGCTTGGAGGTCGATGGGCTTGGAAAAGTCGGGACCCTTGACGTGCACCGCATTAGCGGGAAGCTCTTCGGAGGGGGTGAGCACGCTGGCGTGGGCGTCGGGGGCGGACATTGTGGATAGATGAGCAATGCAACAAAGTCTTGGATCGTGGACGTCTTGGCCCACTCTTCTAGACCCTCACCTCGCCTCAGAAAACAGAAATCTCAGGTGGAGGTCGTTCTATTACGTAACCACGTGGGTCCGAGCCTGGATCACCACCGAGTTGGATGATGATGGAGCTCGACAACAACAATTCACCACTGTACTCTGCACCCACTCTCTCTTACTACTCTTCGACAACACACATCATGGATAGGACGCCCGGATCGTCTCGAATTCCGGCATTACGCTCGACGGCCCTGCGCGGTCCTTCCTCTGGACTGCGCACGCCCCTCGCGTCATCTACCTTAGGGAAGCGCGGCGCGGCGGACGCTGGATTCGGAGATGGTGAGAGCCAAAGGAAGGTCCCGCGGCAGACACTGACCATAGACCCGGCATCAGCACGCAGGGGTCTCGCCTCGTCACAATCACGCGTCTCTACTCTTGAGCGTCAAGTCCGCGAACTCGAGCGTGAGCGTCATGAGCGCGACGAACGGATTGCGCAGCAGCAGGCCGAGATTGACCGGCTCGCGGGCGAGCGGCGGATCCTGCACGAGGGAGAGAGGGCAGAGAAGGCACGGTATGATGAGGCAGAGAGTAAATGGCGTGAAGAGAAGGTGAGTTACCAAAGTGGGATGAACACGAGGCAAGGGCTGTTGGGCACGACGCATGCTAACAGGCAGGCGATGTACTCGTCGACCATCAACTCGCTGCGAACCGATTCAAGACGCAAGAAGGACGACCTTGAAGCGCTCAAGTCCCAGTACGACCTGGCTGCAGCAAATGTTGTGCGCATCAAGCGTGAATGGAAGGAGGAGAAGGGTCTTCTCGAGAACCGGATCGTCGAGCTGGGTACCGAGCGCGACACCCTCAAATCGTGGCAAAGCCGGGCACAGGCATTGTCCATCCAGATCGAGGACATGAAGCGACGGGAAGAGAACAACCGGGAACGGGGGGTGACGGAGGAGGAGAAGAAGGGGGATGAGGTCGTCCGGCGTGAACTACAACGTACGTATGGAATGACTTGCGCCATTGCGCGATGGCGCGAACGGGACAGGTTGCTCACAGCACAGACCAAGCACAGAACCTGGTATCACTCCAACGGAGCAACGATGCGCTCAAGGCGGAACTGTCCGAACTCCGGCGGTGGAAGATCGACTCAGAGAAGAAGGAAGCCAAAGCCAAGCAGGTCGAGCGCACGCTCCGTGACGAGGTGCAGTCTCTGCATGAGCAACTGGGACGCGCGCGCCGCGAGGTCGAGTGCGTCTTTTTACATTCTGGATATGGAATAACACTAACCGCCCAGCTCTTTGACGCTGTCCTTCCCATCCGAACCGACCGAGGACGCCTCGACGCTCCAGTCTCGCTTGACCACGCTGAGCGCGCTGCACTCTGAAGTGACTGGCAAACTCGCAGAGCAGCGCAAGGAGACCGACCAGCTCCGCTCGCGTCTGTTGTCGTCCACATCCGAATCGCAAGGCGCGCTGCGTGTCCTGACGAAGGAGAAGACTGAGCTTGTGCGCGAGCTCCGCTGGGCCAAAGAAGGACGTCGCAATGCGGAGGCACGTGAGGAGCTCGTGCGCAAGGAACTCGAGGCGCGTTCGACACGCACAGAGGGCACTGGTGGCACAGCCGATGCCGCGCATGTCAAGCACCTCGAGAAACTCCTCGACGAGTACAAGTCTCAGCTGGACGGCCTGGCACGCGACTCGCGCGACGCAGAGGAACAGATCGCACACGGCGCTGGGCTCGTCAAGCTCGCCGAGCTCGAGGCAGCCAAGGCGCGTGTAGCTGAACTGGAGAAGGGTGAGTTGGTTATGCTCTTGTTTCCCATTGCCCCTTGCTTCTCTCCATCCGTGACCACTGGTACCGCTTGCGCAGTCCTCTAGGAAAGCACGCGCGTCGCCCTCTCCATATCCCGCTCAGCGTCGTGGTGGTCTTGTTTGACATCACCGCGGCCGTGACGGTCATGGTAACGAGAGCTAGCCTCCAGTCCCATGATGGTTTTCGTGGTCGAATGACTCCTCGTACCCCACCACGTGCGCCCCACCAAGCCATGCTAACCTCAGACATTGCCTCCCTCAACGCAACAATCTCCGAACTGACGGACGCCAACACGCGCCTGGACGCCGAGGTGTCAGAGCTCATGCGCCGCGTCGCGTCCGGCGAGTTCAACCCCGAGCGCGAGCGGTGCCTCGAGCTGCGCAACAACCCCGCGTCCAAGATCCAGCACATTCGCAATGCCGAGCTCGAGGCGCTCAAGAACGAGAACACCGCGCTCCTGGACCGCCTCGCGACCGTCGATCGCGGGGGGGAGGACAAGCAGGGTCTCGTGCCGCGCCAGAGCTACGACCGACTCGAGAAGGAGTTCCGCACGGCAAAGGAGCAGCATGAGCTGCGGCTCAAGCGTTTGAAGGATGTGAGTGCTAGTGGGGCAGATTGCATCACGGGGAGAGGTAATGGTGTCCTCGGACCTCCTCGCTCTCACGTCCCAGCTCCCGCGTGCTCGAGCTCATACCGCAGATCTTTGGCGCGAAGTCGCGCGAGTTCCTCGAGGCCGTCTACTCGCTCCTCGGCTGGCGGTTCAAGTTTGACGAAAACGGCCTCGACGTCCGCCTCACGTCCATGTACGCGCCCAAGGGGCGCATGGGCCTGACGCTCAAGTTTGCCTCCCACGAGGGCCACTTTGGTACCATGCAAATGTCGGGTGCGCTGTCGCGCGGCCTCGCCGAGGCGCACCAGTTTTGGGTCCTGGAGCGGCAGAGTATCCCTGGCTTCCTTGCGCAGGTCACGACTGAGATGTTTGAGAAGACGACGGTGAGCTAGCCGGTATTGAATGGTGCAAGCTGACATTCAGATTGGGCGTGCCGCGGGTTATGTTGGACTGGGCGCATAGAAGCAAGAATGAGTGACGAGGTAGACAACAGACAGGAAGTTCATGTCGGGGTGCAGCTGCACGAAGAGAAGGTGCTCATGCAGAGTGCCAGCTGAAGGAGGCTCATGCAGGATGGGGTTGCTGGCAACGACAGACCGGGAACGACGGGAAGCACCAGGTAGTGACTATACTTGCATGAATTGCTTCTACATTTCTCCACACTCGGATATCCTAACAGTCATCTTGGGCCTGGGCGTTAGTTACGTCACACTGAGGAGATAGACGACTATGATTCTGCCGTGGATGCCGCTTCCTACGTGGCATGTCTACCCCGATCAGACCGCCGCCACTGCTGTCCATGAGCAGGGTCGGGTGAGCGCTCGCGGCATATCGCTGAGCGCTACACAAGATGCGACTCAGCGGCGGCAGGTGGCCAGCCGCGCTACGTCCGCCAGCAGCAACTGCTTTGACAAGACAGCCGCCCAAGAAACAAAGGACAGCGAGTGGCGTAGCCATAGCCGCGCACGGCCAGTGAAGCGCCCCACTACCTGAGGAGACTCACTTGTTGTTCGCCCCGGTGGGAACATTCTCGACCTTGCGCACCGTGAGCAGCCCGTCAATGACGCGGCCGAAGACGCAGTGCTTGCCGTCCAGGAAACCAGCAGGAGCGGTGGTAATGAAGAACTGGCATCCGTTGGTGTTGGGGCCAGAGTTTGCCTGCGCGTGAGCGATCGTTCGCGAGCCGATCAAGAGCCGGACTGGGGCGTGCTGTCTTCCTGTTGGATCGTTCTCAGCACGCCAGCCAGCTCACTCACCATTGACAACAGTCCTGGTCCAGTGTGCTTGATGTTAAAGTTCTCGTCGTCAAACTGCGCGCCATAGATTGAGAACGAGCCCGTGCCGTCGTGTCGCAGGAAGTCGCCGCCCTGGATCATGAACTGTGGGATGCTACATGTGAGTGGGGATGGCCGGCAACTCCATGACAGAGGTCGACTTACACTCTGCACAGGTTAGCGCAAAGTACACACACACACGGCCTCACCGATGGAAAGTTGCGTTCTTGTACCCCTGTGGCGTGCTGTTGATCCTGCATGGGTTAGACTCGTGATCCGATGACATCAACCCACCGATGTTCGCCAGTACACAGCTGGCGGAAGTTCTCGGCCGTCTTGGGGGTGATGTCGCTGAAGAGTTCTGAGATTAGCTTCGCAGTCGTTACAAGACACATGCCGCGCACAGCGGGGCACGCGAGGATTAGGAGGGACACGAGAGGTCAAGGAAGAGCGCAGGAAAACGGAGGAAGGCAAGACAACGAGGGAACTGGGGCGGCAAGATGGTGGGACAACAAAGAAGTGTGGGGCAGCAAAAGAAAGTGGGGTAACGAAGGGCATTGGGACAGCAGAGGAACAAACGACAACGAGGAACGAGCCTCAAGAAGGAACACGGGGTAGGGAAGGACGGCAGGGCAGCGAAGGAACACGGGACAACAACAAGGAGCAAGTGAACACGATGAGAATGGAGGGACGGCAGTGTGAAAGGAAGGGCAACAATGTGCAGCAACGTGAAACGAGGGACAAGAATGAAGAAGGATGGGTCGATGGAGAGGACAGCGTGAAGAAGGACAGACGACAACGAGGCACAAGAGACAACAATGTGACAGGAGGGGTAGCGATGCGAATAGAAGGGGGTAGCAATGCGAACAGAAGGGGAAGAGAGTGGAATAAAGAACAACAGTGTGAAATGAGGGGTAACAATGGGGAAGGACACAGAGGGACAACGTGAGGGAGAAAGGGACGAGGGCCACAATGAGGAAGAAGGGGACGCGAAGCAGAGCACAATAGGTAACAACGCACACACTTACCCATCTTGATACGCCCGGCGGCGTTGTCCCCGATCATGACATCGAAGAAGACGATGGGGCGAACGTGCCCTGCTGGTGGTTCGGGAATGGACATGGCGGTAGCAGAGATGGAGAGAGAGGTAGAGAGCGAGTGGATGCGTGCGTGTTGTTGCGCGACGCGACGATGGCGACGAAGATTCCAACACGACGATCGAGCCGAGTGGAGGTATCAAACGGGAGGCTTGGATAAAGAGATGCCACGTGTCAACGGAAGCAAATGAATGCTGTCGTTGGGCCGCGGCTCCGCGGGCGGTAGGCGGCGCCGGGAGGTGGCGTCAGGTCGAGTGGCAAAGTGGCACATGTTGTTTGTGGCCAAACACGAGGACCCCAAACATTGCCACAGGTGAGACACCGCAAGACCAGATCGGGGTGGCACAGAGAACAATGTGTATGTGCACCTCGATTGCTGTGCACCCCGATTGCGGTGTCAACAAAAGATAGGTAAACTCCTCCAACCCACAGCTGTGCAATGCAGTGTTTACCCCTTGCAACAAGTGTGCGTAAACAAAAGGGCGAGCATTGTGCTGCACAAACAAAAGATCCAGCGATTGACCTCTTTCCGCTCACATTGGGGCACAATTGGGAGTGTCTGAGATCATGTGGTCGTGTGATGGGACGGCTGTGGCGGTCATCTGGCCGCCGAGGTAAACATATAAACCCCCACCTGACGATCTAAACAAACTCACCCCAACCTCTCTGAACTTCATACAACTTCATAACACCATCCATCCATCCATCCATCCACAATGTCCTCGCCGACCTCCTCTCGGCAAGCTTCCCCTACCCCTACCCCTTCAGTAGATGTTGAGATTGTCATGGCCGAGGTGGACACGGCAGAGTCGCTGCCGACGTCCCTGGCTTCAACATCCGCCGTCCCCTCAGCAGTAACTTCTTCTGGGAGTGCAACCCCTTCCGTCGTACAACCCACAAGTCCAGCCTCTGCACTGGCTCAGCTCGACGACACCCCCCATGTGGCTCCCGAGGACTCTCGTCAACCCATCCCAGTCGACGGTAAGTTACTAGTATTGGCACCATTCTCGAGTTGCCACTGACTGTGCTTCCGAAGACTTTGAGATGGAAGACTCCAACGAAACGACTAAGATTCTCGACGAGTCCAAGACTCCAGCCGTTCTCAAGACCAGCGTCACACGCTTGAAGGAGGACGAGAGCTACACACTCGGCGACAGCCCTACCCAGGGTCGCCGTGAACCGGACGGCGATGTACCCATGTTTTCTCCACCGCCAGGCTCCCCCAAGTACGGCAACTTTACTTTGCGCCGCCCCAAGAGCCGTCCCAGGTCCTCCCTCGCCCGGGCTTCATCTTTAGACTCGGAACCCACCCCGTCTGAAGCGGCCCCGCCCGTGCCAAGCGGTCCCCGATCCCCCACCCCCCTCCCTCCATCTTCAGACGCAGAGTCCACCCCGCCTGAAGCGACCACCCCGGGACCAAGCACCGCGGCAAAGGGCAAGGGGCGCCGGTTGTCGACAAATTACGTATTGTCGACATACAAGGAGCCCGCCGTGTCACCGTTACTCTCGGCGCCCAAATCACAGCTCAAGAAAGACGAGAAAGACGAGGGCCCATGGGCGGCCAAGTTCTGGAAGGCCAATGGTGGGCTGGGCGACGCGAGCCGATGGACTGGCCCCGTACGGCCGGAATCGCCTCGTGCACCCTCGACCCCCATACACCCATACGGGAAACGCCCTGACCGCCACGAGCGCCGTGCGCAGAAGAAGCGCCAGGATGTGAACCGGGGCATCCACAACATGCTGCGCAAGACGTCAGCAGCATCGGTAGAGGGTGGTCTGGGAGAGCTTCTCGCCGAACCAGGGCCGTCAAGTGTGGCCAACGCTCGACCTCGTGTGGTTTCGGGCAACTCGGCTATCGGGGACAACAGTGGGCCTAGTTCCCTCTCGGGCAACTCGAGCGGCATTGTCGACAAGGGCAAAGGAAAAGCCGTTTCCGCCCCTGCCGTCTCGCAGGCCGCCACCACGACCTCGGACGAGACGACGGTGGCGACAGAGGCCACGACCACGGCGGACCCCACGGCTGGTACAGCTACCACGGCAGCGGACGCGGAGATGGCCACCGCCGACAAGCCCAAGAAGGTGTACCCGCCGATGCACCTTCGCCCTGACCCCCCACCGCCGGGCTCTCCGCTTATCGGCAAGAAGCGGTTCATGTCCGCGTCGTCCAACGACGGCGACATCGAAGACTCGGACACCGACGAGCCCGTGTTCCACCGTGCTTCCAAGAGGCTGCGCCAGTTCGAGAGCACTGGCACCGACGCCCCCAACGTGACTTTGACGTTTGCGTCGCCCCGCCCCGCCGCCTCTTCCTCCTCGGCCCCGCTCAAGACTGTCGAGGACGCTGCCGAGTCTGGGCGGACCCTCAAACCCCTCCCTTGGCGCCGAGGCTCGCGTTCGGAGGACAAGGGCAAGGCCAAGGAGAAGCCTGTCGAGGAGAAGCAGCTCGAGGAGTCGATGTCGAACAGCGACACCGAGACCGACGAGCCCATGACTGCACAGCCGCAGTTCGGCAGCCCCAAACCCTTCAAGCCCCGTGCGATCGGCCCAACGTTTGCCATGGTTCCCACCGCCACGTCGAGCTCCAGCTTCGCTCCCGCCCCCGTTACCCTCCAGCCGCTGGACAAGGGAAAGCGCCGCCTCTCGAACATCCTTGAGGACTCAGAGGGATCGGCAAGCACCCCGCAGGAGGTCACCAAGCCTCCCTCCCCCATCGTCACCACAGCACTTCCCGAGGTCGAGTCTCCAGCGACCTCCACCCCGACCAAGCGCCGCCGTGAGCGTTCTACCGCCCCTTCCCCGGCAGTGTGGACCAGGGTACCCCCAGCGGTCCTTGGCGAGTCGTCGGCCCAACGGGCACCTGCGCAGCCATCTCCACTTTCTGCGACACCTGCCCAGCCTTCTCCACTCTCTGCTACCGTTGCCTCTCCACTGGCTGCTCCTGTTGCTGCCCCAGAGAACGCTGCGACAGTCGTGGAGACGCAGGATGCCGCCCCCACGCCTGCAGAGGACGACGAGCCAGCTCCGCCAAAGGCGAAGCGCCAGCGTGCCCGTCTTGCACCCCCGGCCGACGCACCCCCGCCTCGTCGTTCTACGCGCACACGCCGCACCCCCGCCGAGGCCGCCGCTGCCGCCGCACCACCTGCTCCGCCCAAGGCCGAGCCCAAGCCCAAGGCCGAGCCCAAGCCAAAGGCGGCGCCCAAGCCAAAGGCGGCGCCCAAGGCCAAGGCGGCGCCGAAGGAGAAGGCGGTACCGAAGGAGAAGGCAGCGCCCAAAGAGGAGGCAGCGCCCACGGAGAAGGCGGCACCCAAGCCCAAGCCCGCCCCGAAGGAGAAGGCCGCGCCCAAGACGAAGGCCGCACCCAAGCCCAAGGCTGCAAAGCCAAAGGCCAAGGCGCCCACCAAGGCGTCGGCGACCAAGACCAAGACCGCGGCCGTCACCGAGGCCGCGGCAAGACCAAGACCACGGCGGCATCCAAGGCCACCACCAAGACCACGAAGCCGCCCGCGCCCGCCCCTGCCCAGGCCCAGGCTTCCACCTCCAGCGCAGGCCCCGTGACGCGCCGCTCCGCCCGCCTCGCTGCTCGCGCGTGAACACTTGTTTGTAGTTGACTGTTATTTTGGAGTGCTGGACGCTCCTGTATTCCCATGCCGTGTATCGCCTGCCTCAAGTCTATGCTTGTATGTTTTGTCATGCAGCTTTATGAGTTTTCCTACCTGTTGGTCGTTTGGAGTTATACCGCACGATGACAGGCCTTTGGAAGCCAGTGTACAGTATGTTGCTCGAGCCAACAGAGATAGAGTAGCGTGGCAGCGCACTATAGAAGAATACAGGTGGGTCCGGAAAGTCATGAGACTGCCACTTTGAGCTCGGGTACAGGCCAGGTTGATCATGGACAGCCGCCCCGCTGCATCTCATGGCAGGGCGAGTGGCTTCGCCGACATTTCTTGCTTGTTGCATCCTGCATTTCCTGTGCGTGGCCCTGTAGCTCACCCGCGCCTAGCGTGGCAGTCTCATGACTTTCCGGACGCACCTGTAGTAAGTTGTACATTGGCTGGGGGTATCTACAAGTGACAATGCACTTCATATACCTTCGCCGATTGTACCAGGTTCTACGTCAGACCCACGGTGGTTGATGATGATGCACGCAGCAATGCCGTCGTGGGGCGATTGGGTTGCTGAACGAAGTGAGACTCGGTTTCAGCGCTGGGCGACCATCACACACGTCCGTCATCAAGTCTGCTTGGAGCTTCTGTCATGCAGTGTCGTCTCCAAAGCTCTGAAATTGTTATCAGAGTGAAGGACATCATACCTAGCAGACCCATGTGTACACCAGTGTAACGTCATCGTCGAAACAACGCTCGGCAGCACCAGCACTGTTGGGGGCGTTGAACAGATATTGTGTGGCGCGTGCGGGGGCCTATCGTACCCGTTGTGCCCTCAAGCTGTCACTTCAGCGTCACTCATACCCTTATTTAAAGAGAACGCCCGCTGTTGCCACTCGTAGCATCACTCTACTATCATCTACCGCAAATACGGTTTCTTCTTGGTCGCTGCTGAGGTGGGTTGTAAATGTTGGCATCTACGCCTTGGCTGTTGCTCATGCATGCTAACAATAATTCAGTGAACTAATCTACCCCCATTTGCGGCTCACCCAGAGCGGATTGACACTACGATGAGGTGGGACCCCACATGACGCGTTGGAACCCATGGTTGCCACCGCGTTTGCCACCCTCCACACTAGCGAGTGGGGCCCTCGTCCCTCGGTTGATCAACATCTCCCATCACACCCACTCGACACCGCTTGTCTACATTATGCATCGCCTTTTCCATCACATTCACACTCTCTCTTGTTCGCTGCATCGCACGACATTTCTCCTCGGCACAGCTCGTGACCCCTCGCCGGTCACGTCGGACTTGGCTTCAGGGTCTAGGAGGTGCAGGAGGTGGCCTGTTGTTCGCGCTGTCCCCTTCGGTCTACACCCCACTCTTCTCCTTGCCCCTACCTATCTCTCTCCACTTCTCACTACTCCTCCTCGGAGATGTCGACACATCCAGCTGCAATATGGCCCTTGCTTCCTGCAGGAGTTGGGCTCTGATGCATAGCCCTCACCATCCTCACTGCGCTGTCCTCATTGCTCCCCACTCAATACTGTCCCATCGCCATCACACCACACACCGCCTCCTTCGTTCAAAGCCCGTCACATTTGGATGTTGCACACTCGCACACTTGTGATGGACACACAACAGACACTCCAATGCATTGCTTCCCTGACCTCACGAGAACAATAGCATGCCATGTCTCCGGCGATGCCGGCCTTCCCCCCTGTGCTCCCTATCCCCGAGGCTGTGACGCCGACGCCGGCGCTGTGACAAACCCTATTGTTCTCCTTCAATCGTCACACTTGACAAGCTGCTGAAAGCATTTTTCCCCCCTGCTTGCGACCGCGGACAACATGTAGACAGCTGCAGCTATGCACAGGGGTTGACAACCTCGGGGCTGGATGTGCATATAAACCCCCTTGCCACTGTCTCCCAAGACCCCCCATGACCACACGTTGACCACACCACCAACACACATCCACCGCACCCATCTTGCACCTTGCTGGTCATAACCACACGCCTGTTGCATACACAAGCCTCGCCATCTTCGTAAGGCTCTACCACACCACTCCTGCTCGCCTCACATCAGCCTCGCACATCCATCCCCTTTCCACCTTACCCCGCTTCACTACCCACCATGTCGTCCAACAACACCATGGCCGGCCCGTCTACCGCCACCACAAGCGACCCCAACGTCGACACCACCTCCCCCCCACCGGTCCAGCATCCAGACTCGTCCCCCGCCGCTTCTCGCCCACGTCGCTCCATCAAGGCTCCACAGCGGTACGGTGCAGAGCCAACTGTAGCTGGACCCAGCACGGCACCAAACAAGAAGCGCGCGTCTACTCCGGGCAAGAAGGTCTCTGGCGCCACCCCTGGCAAGAAGGCGGCCATCGCTGAAGCGGCGAAGAAGGTCGTACGCAAAGCCGCCAACGCTGCCAAGGGCTCCGCTCGCAAGCTCGCCAAGGCCATCACGACCATGGGCACTTCCCCCGATGCCAACCTCCTTTCGGTCCCAGTCGCTGGCCCCTCAAAGGCGAGCTCACCACCGTCGCTGGAGCCTGGTTCAAGTGGTCCATCAACGCGCCTGGGGACTCCCGCAACTGAGCCGCCCATGTCGTCGTCCCCGCCCAACTCGCCACCTCCCCTTCCGTCCTCCAACACCACGCAGGACGTCACTCCTGCTGGGGCTACGGGCAAGCGCAAGCGCAAGCACTCTGCTAAGGCGGACACCCCAGCCAAGCGCCCCCGCTCCCCCAAGCCCAAGTCTCCTGCTGACCTGCCTTCGAACGCGACACAGAATGCTATTCCGGCAGCGTCACCCGGCAAGCGTAAGCGCTCCCCGGAGGCGAACGACACTCCCGACAAGCAGCCCAACACCTCGCGTTCCCCCACCCCCACTCGTCCAACGCGCAGCCTACCCAAGGCCTCCAAGGCCCTTAACGCCCCACCAAACCTTCCGCGGGAGCGTTCGCCGCTGTACCAGTCCCACGTAGCCCCCTCGGGCAGTGGGTCATCAGTCGCGGAGGCTGACCAGCCTGTGGAGCCACTGGTCCTCGAGGGCTATGCTCGCATGTCTCACGATGCCTGGGTCACGGAGCTGAAGACCTCTTGGCTAACAGCCCCGGCACTCCAGAAGGAGAAGGTTTGTGGCGTCGACTTCTTGGCTTTCGTCGCCGAGCAGATGGAGCCCACTGCTTGGAAGGCAATCGCCTCCAAATCAGCAAAGGGTGAGTGAGGGACACCAGGTGGTACGACGCTACGCGACTGACGCTAAAGGCAAAGGACGCGCACAATTGAAGACTGCTTCCAAGACAACAGCAGTCGCCGGCCACAACTGCGAATCGCTGGGGCTGGACGCCCCGGTGGCCAAGGGTTCGAAGTAGACTAGTTTCAAAGACATTGCCGTGTTTCCGTTCTTGCCTCACTGTACCTGCGCCAGTTCTGATGTTTGCTAGATCTATGAATGACTTGCACCCTTAGACCACGCGTTCCGAGCCGGAGAGCCTGTACTGAGTATGCGTACTGCGTTGGACGCGCTCCTGTCTCCCCTTGCACCCTCCACGCCCTTCCCAGAGGCCAACTCTCACCGTACAGACTGTTCGTTCTCTTCATTCAAGTCCTCTCACTCATCCATTACTTAACGCTCAGCAGCATCATCAGCAGCATCATCATCGTTAAGCCCTCGCCATCGACCTGTCGACAGCACCTACAGTACCCAGCAGTAAGCTTTTCCTGCGCACAATTCGGTGAGTCGCACGTTTTCTCGTGCGTTCGACTAGTTCTGACTTCCAGAGCAGCCGTGGCACGAACCCCGTCGCCTTTTACAGCTCAAACCCCAACCCCACACAACAACTCTGTAAGTCACATTGCAGGTTTCGGGCGCGCTTTTCTAGCTGCTGACTCTCCAAGCGACTAAAGTGTCGTTCCTTTCAAAGAAGACCGGCAAGGCCGCCCGCAAGGCTGCCGGTGCCATCAAGTCGATCTTCGCGTCGAAGGCGCCAGCTCCTGGGACCACGACCACCACTGAGGTGATCTCCAACCCCGTCAACACTGCCACCAACACCGCCATTCCGAGCACCACGCGCACTGCCGCCGCCATTCTCCCTCCTGACGCCGAGGCCACCAACAAAACTCCTCGCGAGGTCCGCGAGTCGATCATATTCGACTTCGCAGAGTTCCAACCTCTCGGCCGCGCCACGTCTGGCATCTCATCCTTCTCGGCCATATCGACCGTATCTGCTGTGAGCTCACAGCCGTCGTCGCGGACAGCCTCTTCTTCCTCCTCTTCGACCTCGGCCTTCGTTCCCCGCACAAACGCGCGCACAGTTAAGCGCCCGGTCGAGTACGACCGCCTCTCGATTGGCTCCATGTCGTCGGTTGGCTCCTTCTCCTCGATGGACTCGGGCCCAGCGCCCCTCCACTCTCCCTGCGCCGCTGTCCAAGTTGAACAGCCCGGCACGTCGTCCATGCGCTCGCCCTCCTCTCTGGTCACATCGGCTAGCGACTCGTCCGTCTCGGTCTATAGCCAGGACTCTTCCTGGGAGGACTGGACCAAGACCCCGTGCGTCAGGGTGCAGGACGCAGACGGCAAGGTGGTCTCTTCGGTGTGCTCTACTCCCATGTCGTCCTCGCCGTGCCCTACTTGCGGAGTATCGTCTTCGGCCACGGGATCTGTCACTGCCGATGACGTCTTTGAGCGTCCGACTACACTCGAACCGGCCTTCGACACTGACAAGGTGTCCATTGTCGATTCGTACGAACACGAGGGCATCGTGTACAACGTCTACGCAGTCGAAGACGTCCACGGCAAGGGACGTATTGCCATCGTTCCTGCCCCATAGCCGACAACAAAAGTTTAGATAAAGTTTGCTTATACCCACCCTTGCTTAAGCTCCATACCTGTCCGAATGTCATGTACCAATAGTCTCGCTTTCGCAAGTGCAAAAATGCAGCAACGTCCTACTGGACTTCATATCACCACACAGCACGAGATAATGGCCACCATCACTTTGGGCCCCCAAAAGTTGATATCTCTACAATACCATCCACTGGCTGTCTGGCCGCACAGATTCCGACAGCCTCAAGCAAGTGCCTCGTTTGCTGCAAGTGCGTAGCAATGGTGCAATTTCCCCCAGCTGCACTTTGCAGGGTACATTCCTGAGGGACGTGACCGCAATGGGTACACTAAAGCACTCACCCAAAAGCCCTCATAAGCCTCACCACTCCTGGGCGCAAGTATTTTCATACCGCCTACCAGTACATCTCCGTTAACGTACAACAATGGCAGGTAAGTCGCGTCTCTTGCTGAGTGTAGCAAGCCCCTTACTTCTCAAAGACAACATGCTGTTCAAGACCTCGTCAACGCGACAACCAAGGTTGGATGGCGCCACTTCGCGCAACCACGCATTCGACACGAGCTCGTTTGTAGCTGCTTCGTCCCTGGTGTCGTCTGGGTCGTCTACGGCGTCCCCCAACCAGTCCATTCTCACCGTCTCGACCGACCGTCGCGTCTGCGAGAATGACATCCTCCCAACCATCCGCATTCGCGCCCCCTCTCTTCGCAGCACCAGCTCGCGCTCGCTCTACTCGCAGGGCTCGATCCTCTTCGACCCAACCGATGAGGACCGCCCCTCTTCCGCATCGTCATCCTCCAGCTCCGCACAGGCCGACCCCACCCCTGCTTACCAGGGCATCTACTTCTGGTACTTCGAGGACGCCGAGCTCGACGACGACTGGGTCTAAGCCCCCACCACTCCATATCACACTCGCCAATCGCCAGTGTACATGTCTCTTGCCTCGGTTAATCCTATAGATGTCTCTTTGCGCCGTACTTCGCTTTCTTGCTTCGTAATGCCCCTCTCTCGCTTTCGACCACCATTGGTTGTGTTGTAGGGACTCAACTCTTGCGCGTGCACGCTCACGCGCACGGGCTATCACACATACACTCAAGCAGGCGGTGCGCTCTATATATACTCGCGTGCGCGCATTCACTCTACGTATCACTCTATTGCTCACTGCAACTCGGGCATCTGTGTCGTTGTTCTACCTTGCAGAGGAGGTCAAGGGGCACAAAGCCGCGCATTGGGCTGGCGAAGTGTCCGCTCCAATGATGAGGCGGCGCCATGACGCAGCAAGCGAGGCAGGTGAAAGCCAAGGGAGTGTGTACTGGTGCACAGAGCTGGCCTGTGCGTCGAGGCACGATGCGCTTGCTACGATTCACGACCAACTTGGTGCATTTCTCCTCCAGCCGAAACGCCTACCTGTCCGCGCTGTTCGACAAGCTCACCACTCGCCACGGCCACCTCGCACGGCGCGCCCGGAGCGCCCAAAGCTTGCGTCATGCCGGGGAAAGTTGCGCATCTCCTAGCTGTAAGTGGGTCACGAAAGTCACCGGACGGCCACTCTCAACACCGGTGCATGTGAAGATGCGTTCAGCTCTGGAAATCCATCCAAGGGTACAATGAGTGGTGGCCCTCCCACTGAATGACATTTTGGGGCTGTTCTATTCTGTATTCGCTCCTCCCGATCGTGCACAGACATAGTACGTGCACTCCTGCTCAATGTGGCAGTCTCACGGACGCCCTGTCCGTCATGATCTTGATTCACACAAGGCACTCTGCATGGCAACGTTCTACCACACCCCAAAAATGGAAAAATAGTTGGGCTAGCTTTCTTGTCTCAGGACGGACTCCAACGTGGCTCGATGTCCGATGTGTCCGAAAGGGGTGAACAAAAACCGCGCACCCAAACTCCGTCGGAAGCCAGAAGCCAGCCTCCCTCCGCCCCTTGGGATGCGGATGGCTCAACTCAACCTCAACTTACCGCAATCTAGGGGAAAGCATCCCAGAGTATATTATGTTTTTGACCTGTTATCCCGACATATTCATGCGTGCAGTCGTCTGCCATACACCTCGTAGGCAGTTGAAGGTCTGCAGGAGAACTGGGGGAGAAATCAAGAAACACTGAGGCAAAACTTGCGCCACCGGTTGTCAACGACGCTAACGTTGTATTGAATGGCCTGCACCCTTAGACAGATCGGAATCTCCCTCCGCATGGCACTTGGCTCAGAACGCGTGCATGCAGTACGAGCAGCTGAACCCAGTCTGCCCCCACGTCCCCGCCAGATCTAAACACCCACCAAACTGACAGTTTCTTCCTCCTCATCATTCATCGTTCTCGGCTTACTCGAGCTCAACAGTATTTCTCGCTGCCATACCAGCCTCGCTACAATACTGTTCAACGAGTAAGTCGCCTCCTTCTCCTTCCCCAACTTCTTTTCACTGGCTGACTCGCCAAGAGCAACTCGCGCTTCAAAAAGCATTACCCAACACCCTCGTCCCACAAGTAGGTAGCCTTTCGCCGTACGCTTTGTCAGCCTCTAATTCTCAAAGTCCCCACCATGACTCTCTCCAAGCTGCAGAAGCTCGCCACCAAGGCAGCTCGCAGCGTTTCGACTGCTTTTAAGCAGGTCCTCGCCCCCATGGCCACCACTTCGGCCGTTTCCCGCACCATCGTCCTCCAGGGCGACTACCAGTTTGTCGACCACATCGACACCGTCGACGTCGACGTCGACATGGGCGAGCACGCTTGGGTTATGTACCAGCAGCCCAACCACTCCTTCGCCGCCTCTCACTTTTCAATTCTCGGCGAGTACATTGTCGGGGGCGAGGAGGACGAGGAGGAGTCTATTGGCGAGGAGGAGTCGGCTGGCGAGAACGAGTCGGCTGGCGAGGAGGAGTCTGGTGGCGAGGAGGAGTCTGCTGGGGTCAGCACGCGGCCCAACTCTTTCGCTCCCTCTCATTTCTCGGTCCTCTACGGCGGATCCGCATTCTCGGACTGCTCCGACGACGAGTCCAGCGGCGAATCGTGCGGCTCTTCCTCTCCTGCTTCCTCGACCTTTGGTGGCGTCCCCGTCATCAATGTCGTCCCGCCACCCACCCAGGGCCCCGAGTCTCTTGCCTCGACCGCCACCTCGTGCAGCGTCCACAGCGTGCGCTGCGCATCCACCTCGACCTCGCCCAGCCTCTCGTCGTCCACGTCCGCCCCAGCTCCACCCACCACCGACAACTTCATTTTCGAGGGGTCGTACGAGCGCGACGGCGTGACCTACAACACTTTCGTCGCTGCCGACGATGATGACGAGGACGACCCTTTCAGTGCCGACCCATTCGCCCAAGCTACTGTCAAGGACGGCGAACTCGTGCCCATCTCATACGAGCCGGTCCCCGACACTGCCAGCAAGGCTTCCCGCCACCACATCCGCGGCCGCATCGCTCGTCTCGTCGGCTCATAGATAATCCCCACTCTGCCTCCCGCGCCGCTTGCCCCGGCGCCCACATAGATTCTCAGTCGTGTCTTCCGCTCTGCTTCTCGCTCTCTTAGTCTCGCTCTCTGTCCGTCTCTAGCTCTTGCATAGTCTCAAGTTCTAGGTGATGCACTGCTCTCATAAAATCTCTCTGTCCACCACTGGCGACGTGAAATCCATCGCGCATCGGCTCTACTTCGTTAGACTCATTTTGATGCGTATCTACGTGGGAAAAGGTGCCCTGAAAGGACCAACTACTCAAACACCCAAACACCCAAACACCGCCTCCGTAAGCCACCCAGATACCACCAGCTCAATCCTTGCCAGCTCAGCGTCACCACAAATAACCAGCAACAGACATGGCAGCACGCCCTTTGCTTACAACGCCCATTTCCATGCGCAGTCCAGTTGTACCCTCACGAGCAGCCTCTGTTTTGGGACCACTCCAGAAGAGTTCCCCAAAAAAGGGGGGGGGCCAAACATGCCCTGCAGTCGTTCAACCACACTAGCGCCGTTGTGAATGATATGAACCCTTAGACAACACGCGTCCAATCGAGTGCAAGCTGCAGAACAACTGCTCCCCAGCCTGGCTAGCACTAAACACACCGTACTGACGACTTTGTCTCTTTGTCCAACATCATCTCACTTAACTCGCGTTATACGCAAGATTCTTGCCGACTTTCGCTACCAACAATCATCAGCACCTCCAATCTCGAAGTTGCCAGCAACCCAGTGAGCCCCATAATTTTCTGGCGTGTTGGGACAGATACTGACCCGTGTAGTCCAAGTGGCCACTGTTCATTGCTTCGAGACCCCAGCTCGATACTGTTACACAACCGTAAGCTGTCTTTCACAGCCCGTATGGCCAGATGCTGACTCCCAAGTCCAACTGCCTCCAGCCATGTCCTTCGGTACCGTTTTCCCCAAGAAGGCGTCAAAGGCTGCCCGCAAGGCGGGCACTGCCATCAAGACCCTCTTCGGTGGCAAGTCCAAGACCAGCACCACCACTGCTGTGGTGTCCGACCTCAACCTCACGCCGCGCGCGTCTCCCGTCTCCTCCGCCTCGTCTAGCCCGGTCACCTCTGTGGCCGCGTCCAACTCGTCCACGTCATCCATTCTGGCCATCGCGGCCAACCAAACCACGACCAAGGACTCTATCCAGCTTCACAGCGCGAGCCCCACCACTCCCCCCAAGCGGACCGTTCCTGCCGACCGGCTTTCAGTCGGCTCCATCTCCCCCACCAAGGCTCCGAACAACAGCGCCTGGCTCGACGGGCACACCCTTGCCTACCATGGCAAGCCCACCACGTTCGACCGCGTCGGCAACGACTCGTCCACAACGTCCAGCCCAGTCTACAGCGGTGCGCGAACCTTGCGCAACCTCGTCGAAGCCGACAGGCGCTCAGTACACTCCGCATCCTCTGTGTGCACGGCTGGGAGCGAGTCTTCTTGCTCGCTGTACTCACAGGACAGCAGGTGGGAGAACTGGGGGCACACCCCCAAGATCAAGGTTGCCGACCCCGACGGAATGTCCCTCTTCTCCTCCTCGACTTCCACCATGGGCTCCGAGTCGGCCGACTTCTCGTATCTGAGCGAGTTCTCCAACAACGGGCCCGAGATGAAGAGCTCAGACGTTGCCGACGCCGCCCAGTCCTGGGAGCCATGGAACAGCCCTCGCTCTTTGCCATTGCTCCCCACCACCACCCCCGTCCGCACACTTGTCGACACATTTGTCGACTGCGACGGGGTCAAGTACGACGTGTTCTCCGAGGCCTTTAAAGTCGACGCGTTCGCAGGAGCCGATGTCGCCAAGGGTCGTATCATTCTGATTCCGTCCCTCCCCGACCAGCCCACGAGCTCGCCCAGCCAGTAGGCCGGCCATCGACCATCGTCTCAGCATCGGCGACGTCAAAAAAAAAAAAAAAAACCACCAACAGAGCTTATCAGCTCAACTAAGTCAATGTCGATTCCAGGATCGCCATTATTTCTCAGTTATGCCCCGTCCAGTCTCTCTATGTAGTGTACCATAGTCCTAGTCTTACGTACGTGCTATGCATAGTCACGTCTCAATGCTTGCTCTGGGCTGCACAGCTTTTCTGCTCCGACTTCGGCTTTGTTCCTGTCAAACTCACCTCGCAAACCACAATTTGGCTGTGTAAACGTGCATGGTGCTCGACCAGAATACCCCACGTCTGATGAGGGCCACTCCACTGCCATCCTTTGGGCCGCCCCTCTTTCACTCATGTTTCTCCCTATCAATTGTTGTAGTGGGCGATAGAGCGATAGAGCGATGTGCGAATCTAGTGCGCACCCACCAGTTGAGATAGAGAACTCTGCGGTGGCTCGAGTACTCGTGCGACGGCGCGTGCCCTCGAGGCTCGAGTCTCGACAGACATACAAAATTCATCCCCTGCGTGCCGCATCGCCTGCGCATCGCAGAGTGTGTGTCTACTTGTGGTGCGAAGCCGGCTTCATTTGCAGTCTATTGTAACGAGTATGGGTGGGGGCTCAAGGCTTAGCAGTACTGGGAATCTTATATTACTCATGCTCATTGGCAAGTTGTTATACCGACTTAGAGACGACCATCCACCCAAAACGCTTTGTTGGCTGGCATTTTGGCGGATTTTCTACAGTATCAACTTTAAACCTCTATGCCTCCGTCAATAAATTAGGAATATTCTTTCAATATTTATATGATCATTCTGTATGGGACTGGAACCCTGGTGACGCTCTCCAGCATAACTGCACAGCTATAGTTCCAGCAACACACGGTGGTAAATTGGAACCCGCCAAAATGCTTTGAGGGCTGTGTGCTTGTCCTCCCCACCCATCACAATCACCTCGTCTCTTCAACGAACTTGACACCCACAGTAGACTAGTACCACACAAACCACATGTGTCACACCTTTCGCGCCCCTCCGCATCTACTGCCTCTCACAGATCATGCCCCTCACGACCAACCCATCTCCAAGGTCGGCGACATGTTAAACAGAGTACCAGGGAACTTCTTAACCAGCAGGAAGGACGTTCGCCATCACTGCTGTGACCGACATTCTCGGTCTGGGCCCAAAGCTCACCGTCAACCAGCTGGTGTTGCTTTAATGCCATCACTTTCGATTGGGCGACCCTTGCACTCTCAACACAACCACCACTCTGTCCCGCCATCAAGACCTATCCTCACATCGTGTCCATATCACTACGAACTGATACTTGTCTTGCTCAATCCAACACTTCTCCCCTGGTGAATGAGAACTCTGGAGAGGAACATCAACTCGACAAGCCTCTTGGAAATGGTTGTTGCAGAGGCCATGGACTGCTCATGTGATCTGACCTTAGACCAACACATCCAACCTCATTCTTACAGCTGATCAGTTCTTAAACGTGCGTATCGGACCTTGTGCTACCATTTGACAGTCATGAGGACGTTTGCATCAAGCAAGACATTACGGAAGACACAAGAGACGAGCACGAGACGAGGCGAGACGAGGCAAGAAGGCTTTAAAGCCACGGGTGGCGCGCAACGAAGCCAGTGGGGGCAACCCAGTCGGCAACCAGCTCGCCCGGACGACGAGTGTCGATCCGGTTCGCGGGGTGCGAGTTGGTGCCCTGGGTGGTCCAGAGGCGGTGGCGCGCGGCGGCGAGGTGGCGACGGTACGCCTCCTGGACGCGTTCCTCGTCCGACGAGGGGACGGGAGAAGGAGTGGGAGCGGGCGAGGGTGAGAGAGAGGCCGAGTCCGAGTCGCTCAGGTACTCAGCGTACTCGAACTGGTCCGAGTAGTCAGAGCCCGAGTCCTAGCAGCCGTCGAACGACTCCTCAAGAACGCCAATGGCGTACGAGTCGGCGCTGGCCATGAGCGGCGGAACGTGATAGATGCGTGCGAGACGGAGAACGAGCCAGCAGGGGGAGGATGGCGGGGGCACGCGGTAGAGGGGGAGGCCGATGACGCCGGTGGTCTTGACGGGGTCAACGTACCCAACGCCAATCATCTCCAGCGGTTGGAACTTGGGCTGGGAGGGCTCGGGCAAGGCTGGAGGGCACCTTGGGTGCGTATGGGTTGGAGTTCATAGTGGTGTTGGTGGTGGCCTGGCGGCCGGCGTTCTTGGCAAGGGCAGTGTCGTTCTCGTTCTGCTGAAGAGCGTTGGCAGTGACACGCGAGCGACGGGACGCCTTGCGACGGTGCTTGCTGGGGTTGTTGCCCTGCGAGTAGCGGTCGAGGTTGATGTCGCTGAACTTGTCGGCAAACTCGGCAGCCGTGCGGGGGGAGATAAACTTGTCAGAGGAGATGTGGTGGGCGAGGACGGGTGGGGCAAGCTCGTCGGTGAAGGCCGCGCCGCTGGTCTGGATGGGAAGGTTGTTGGGGCCGTGGTTGGGGGTGGAGTCGACAAAGGGGATGCCACAGAGGTCGAGCGAGCTACCGCTGTAGAGCACCGCAGCAGTCTGGGGCATCTGGGAGCCGTAGAAGTACGAAAACGTGTCCTCCTTGCCCCACTCGGCGTCGGCGTGCTGGCCCGAAAGCCTCGAGGATCGTCTGGTTGACGGCGGGAGTGTTGTTGTTGACGTCGGCGATGGTCGACTTCGCGAAGGCGCGCTTGACAGCGGTGGTGGCGGTGCGGAGGACGACAGCAAGGCTAGAGGGCACCTCGAGGTGGGTATGGGCTGGAGTAGAGTGTGGTGTTGGTCGTGGCGTGGCCTGGTGGCCGGCCTTCTTGACATGCGCAGTGTCGTTCTCGTTCTGCTCCAATTGGGGTTGAGACGCGAGCGACGGTCCGTCTTGGGGCGGTGCTTGCTGTGGTCGAGGAGGCCCCGCCGAGCAACGAAGACCGGGAAGAGAGAGGGTGTGAGGTGGGCGCGGGAGAGGCCATGTGGCGCTGGAGTAGGCGAATAACAAATAGGTGGCCGAGGCTGTCCTCCCAGCACTGGACGCAGAACTGTTGCAATGAGCGATAGAGCGATGAATAGAATGAAAGCGTGCGCGCGAGTATATATAGAGCGCGCGGCGGCTCGAGCGTACGTGCGACAGCGCATGCGCGTGCGTGCGTGGGCCCTGCTAGGCTCGAGTCCCTACAACAAGAACAACGTCGCATCGTGTTGGAGAAAGAATAATTACAGGATGGCTCTCATGGTACTTGTACACATCAGCCTAATAGTAATTACAGAATCAGTGATTTTTATGGGATTTGTGGTATACAGTATCCACCCCAAAGTGCGACATGCTGGGGACGTTGATTAATATGGTGTTACAGCTGTTGTAAGATGGGCATGACCACTTTCTTCAACGACCTCGACATCAGTGCTTAACAAGTGCAGCACAACCCACGTGAGTTGCATATCAAACCGTCACATTCTTCTCGTTTCTCCAACAAGCTTGGTACTTGGTATCCACTTGATAATCACTACACACTAAGCAAGTCTCATCTTTTCCCCATCGCCTTACCAGCTGCTGACCTTAACAGATCATTCACAGCCAAGAGCATCACCAAGGCCTCAGCGAGGAGGTCCAAGCGATCAAGAACCTCTTCTCGGTCAAAAATAATGTCACTGCCGCGGGAGACACCCTCTTTGCATTCGACCAGCACCTTGCGGTCAATCACCGCCCGTCGTTTGATATCGTCGTTTCAATTTTGAGAAGATTTCTCCTTTCAGCACCACCATCACTTTGTTGACCACGCTGAATGAGACCTTTACCACCACTCCTTCTTGTGCTTGGCTCCATCACGCCAGCTCCAGCCACCGTACCCGTTGAAGCGTCAACCTCACGGTGGATGTTGCCACGATCCACTAGTCGCTACGGCTCATTCCATCGCGCTAGTCTATGCGATCGTGAGGATCATCAGCTGGGCAGCCGTTTTGAGGGTGGTCTTTAGTCAGGCCATGTACTGCTCAGTTGATTTGCTGCTAGTTGAACCTCATGCTAACACTGGGAGCAGTTCTTCAGACGTGTACCTCCGACGTGGTATCAGCAACTGGGGGATTCTGTGACCTCCCATTTGAATCTCAAGGAACAAAGTCCATTTTCGATCTCACAGGCAAAGTCCATTTGAATATCACGACTACAAGTTCAATGCACCTTAGACCTTGTGCTGACAGTTGACAGTTCCGGAACCACATGCATCAAGCACGTCTATAAGAAACACACAAGAAAGACACTACCGAGACGAGACGAGAAAAAACCTTGACCGGCGAGGCATTAGAGCCAAGCGCGGTTTGTGGGCGCGCGCGCCAGCGTGGCCGAGCTGGTGGGGCAAGCACTCCCCCGGACCGACGTCGGCCCGGATCGTTTGGGAGTCTTACCCCTGGCTGGCCTGCTGGGCGCTCTGCGCGACCGAGATGTCGACCATGTCGACGCCGCCAACAATAACGCCGGTGCTGGGGGTGGGCAAGGGCGAGGCAGACGGCGGGGGCGAGAGGTAGCGCGAGAACTCAAAGGGGTCGCTGTCGAGCGAGTCCCAAGAGTCTGAGCGGGCGAATGAGCCGGCGGGCAGGAGGACGGCAGGAGGGACAGGGGGCGCGGAGCCCGGCACGTCGTGGTCAACGACGACGGGGACAGGGACCGGGAGCGACGCCACCGCCTCCAGCGGCGAGCAGGCAGGGCGCGGGCCAGGGAGGGACGAGGAGCGCGGAGGAAGCGGGCGAGAGGTGGTGCGAGGGGGGAGCTGACGCGAGGTGGTGCGCGGGGGGAGGTCGAGGAGGAGCGGCGAGGACGCGCCGGACGCGGGCGACGAGGACTGGGGCGACGAGGCCGGAGACGAGGACAGAGGCGACGAGGTCGGCGACGAGGAGGTGGGCGAGGACGTTGCCGAAAGCTCGGCCGAGCGAGGCACGCAAAAGAGTGTCGTGTCGCGCTGGCGGTGGCGCACGTAGGCGTAGACGGCGTCGCGGTCCGGGAGGCTCCCCTCCACCGGAACCGCCGCCGCCGCCTTGCCCTTGTCGCCGCGGCGCGAGGTGAGCTTGGTCATCTTGACCTTGAGCGCCAGAATGGTCGCCGCGAAGAAGCTGGAGAGGGTCATTGTTGAACTGTTCTGCGTGTGAGCCACTGACTTCTGGACAGGACTGTAATGGGGCAGAGGAACAAAGTGAACAACGCATCCAAGAAGAACGCAGCAAAGAACGCAGCCAGGAGCAGCAAAGAACAGAGCACAGACGAGGATGGAGAAACGGAGCACAGAGACGAGGATGGAGAATGAGATGAGGGCTGAGAAAGGAGATAGAAAAACGGTGGAAAGAGACAGCGAGGAGAAGGAAAAGAGCATTGAGAGAGCAGACAGAGGCAGCGAGAAGAGAAACGGAGCACTCACTGTTTTTTAAAGGTTGAGGAGGAGGTCGTGGGGTGGTGAAGTCGAGAGTTAAGGTTGTTGCTGAAGAGAGAACGTCTGGGTGGTGAGGTTTTTATAACGAGGGACTGGCTGGGGAGGGGGGGAGACGCTGGGTGGGGGAGACAGGACCGCGGGGACGGGGGGATTTGGGAGTGGGGGTTGGGTTGCCCCCTCTGCGAGGTCAGTGTCGTGCCGTTTGTCGCTTGACTGCAACTCGGAACCCGTTAACCGGTGCAAACTGCATGCTTTCTTGCTTTTCCTCTGCTCTTCTGCAAGGATGGGTCGTTCGTGGCCTGTCTCCCTATCGGAAAACGGTAACCGGAGCGACAGTAAACACCACGGCTGTGGGCTTGCCCCATGTACCTGTAGTTAGTCTAGGACGAGGATGAACGACGTGTAGTGATGTTGACGTGCCACAGTGACCACCATCCCTGAACCCAGAGGAGAGGAGCATGTGGGCGGGAACCCCCAGGAATCTGGTAACGGTGACAATTTGGTAATGCTGGATTTTTGGGGAGCCAGGGTTTGCCCTGCGTACTGCCCTGAGAATGTAAACATATCGCTGATTGACTTTGCGCCGTCAAGCCGTGTTCCCTTGACACGCCATGTCCAGCGTCTGTGCATGCCGTAATTTGGAGGACGCAGCGGATGTGCAAAGAATGTCACCAATATACCGTGCTGTCTGGTCAAAAGAAAATCAGCATTATACGGTGCGGTCTGGTCAAAGAGTGCCGTGGCAGCGTACTGTGGGTGGTGGAAGCGTGCTGCGACTCTGTTGAATAATTCTGGCGACGTAGCATCGGGTATGATCGCGTTCTGAGCTTTTAGTGAAACCAATTTGGTCGCGTCGCGACTCGCACCGACGCGCCAGGGTAGAACTTGCAGACGGCGCGCCAGGGTAGAGCTTGGGGACCGTCAGTGGCCTTGGTTGCCATACGTGTCCCCCAACCCGTAGAATCTCTCGGTTTCTGTCATCGCGTCACGTACGATGGCGTGAATGCGCTACTAGTGAAACCGACTTTGTGCGTTTTCCCACGACTCAAACTGCTGCACCAGAATAGGATTAGCGAACGGAAACTAGCATGTGGAAGGAGAACGTATTCCTCTGTCCTATGAATTCATTGGCAGGCTGTTTTCGCAGGTGGTATACTGTACTGGGGCACCAGTACGCCGGTAGCTGGGCTGGAGCTGTGCTTAGAATTGTCAGTGTTTACGTGGAGCAACGACTGCTCCTTCCAGTGCCAAGCTGCAGTTCATCCAAAGTTGATACTCTGGTACGAGTATGCTCTATCGTACCAGGGGCTAGGTACTGGGACCCGGGTACCGGTGTGTCAAGGGCCAGTGAAGGGTCAGGTACAAGCTCGCCAACCTCCAAGGGCGAGCACAGGGTCAGGTGCAAGCTGGTCAATGATCAAGATGGACGCATGACAGTGCGCCGTTCGGCGTTTTGGTCATTTGGCAACCGCCGGCTCGCACCTGGGATAATTCATTTCCTGCCAGTCACGTGAATCTCAGCACAGAAATGCTGGGGGTTGCGATGGATTTTTGGTGACGTTGGCAGTTTGGAAGGCTGCTCGCACCGCTGCAAGTGGCCAGACGGAGCCTGCGACTAGATAGCTCGATAGGATGTTTCAGTAAACGCGTCGCGTCGTCTGCTTTAGCGTCTTGGCGGGAACCAATTCAATCAATTTAGTGTCAGTCTAAATTGATAATGTTCTGGACTGCAGTCTACGGGCCGTAGCTCACAAGCATGCAATTGTGACTTGCAAGCACGTCTGTACATGTGGCACTGCTTGATGTATGCAGCTGTTGGCTCGTGTGGATGTGTTTGTCTAATGGTGGATGGTATACAGAGTGCCCAGAAATTGAAGTAGCGAAATTGGCGCACAGGCGGGTAACTTGGCAGGGTGGAGGCTGCCCTGGGTGGCCTGGACGGTGGTTAGTGTCGTTGTGGGTGCGAGGTGGGGGTCCGTGCGTCCCTAATTGCCCCCGCGTGACCCACCAGAGCCCCGTGGTCCTCCATTTCCAGTCGCTATTGTCCCTCGCAGGCCATGCAGCGACGTTGCATGTCGCACTTTGGCTCATCCTCTGCATGTCACAAGCTCGACTTGGCACCTCGGCAATCGTCCCAGAATACAACTCGGCAGCTGTCGCCATGCTGCCGATCCGCGTCTGAGCGACTCAGGCTTGCAGCTCCCAGCTCTGTCCACCCAGACCCTCGACTTCATCCCCCTCACGTGTGTCCCTCGATTGCTGCGTTGTGCCAGCACAGCCGTTCCGCCAGTAACCGGGCCTCGCACCCATCCACCTTAGACAGCACTAAATCCTCCCCATTCACAGGCTCGCTACACACCACGCGGTTCCATGTAACCTTTGCTCTCGTGCCCTCCAAGCCCTTCTGTTAGGCATCAGACCCAAGGACAGAGTGTTTGCTCACCGTTACTGCTGCATGGACGAGTACCTAGACAGATACCCCCCCCCCCCCTCTTGCAGCACATATAAACCTCCCTTGGGCTCGCTGACCTGTTCTCTTCGTCAAACTCTTCACAGAACAAATATACAGCTACCAGCACTTCTTGCAGCTCAGCCAGCCTCTCAAACTACAACCAAACCATAAAGTGAGTCGTCAATCTCTCTCTTACAGCTCTCGCCAGCCGCTGACAGCCAGCAACCTCATCGCCAACTCTACTACCAACTCTTTTAACGCTTGAACCAGTAAACAGTGAGTCGTCGATTTGCACAGCTCTCGCCGGTTGCTCATGAGCAGATGGTGGGCTTCATCGGCTCGGTTGGTCTTGGTCTTGCCAAGATCGGCAAGCTCTTCACCAAGGACAAGAAGAATCAGTCGACCTCCTCTCCCGCGCCCCCACTCGAGATTGCGTCCCAGGACGCGTACGCCCTTCTGTACGACTTCAAGGCCCAGCCTCTCGGCGAGTTTGGCAGCGAGGACGAGCTCTTCAAGGACATCCCGCGCCCCTTCGCCACTGCACGTGCGCCCACAGAGACTCGCCCCACACTTCCCAAGCAGTCCGCCTCAACGCCCCTCTTTGGGGTTCCCCTCATCGGGGACGAGTCGTCTTTCCAGTCGTACCTGGGCCGCGCGACAATGACTGCCACCTGCCCTGCCCCTCCTGCCCCCACCCGCCGCCGCTCCCGCCGCCACACCCACAAGCACACCGTCTCGCGCGCCTCGCTCTTCGACGAGTCTGAGCGCTCAGCAAAGGCGGAGCGGCGCAAGAAGACGACCCTCACGCCTCTCGTCACAGCCAAGTACACCCCCAAGACCCCCTCGAACCTCTCTCGCGAGCTTCGGTAAATAGAATGGATTCTCCTCTCGGATAGATGTCTTGTTATGGATTCCGTTTCGTAACTTGTTTTGCACTTGTCCTCTTTTCGTCACTTGCCCCATCTACTCTATGTTGGTCACCAAGGGCATCCTTGCCGATCTCCTGCGTCGCAAACGTGCCAATGGTGGCCTGTTCACTGGTGACGACGATCTCGAGCCATGCATGGACGCATTGGTGACCTCCTCCATCGTCGCATGTTCCCCGTCGCCACCCACCCCTTCCCCCGACACCGACACCGACACCGAGTCTCCACCCACCGTCCCTCCCCATTCTACCCAAGCCACATCGCCGAGCCCAGCGCACACACCGCCCGGATCGCCCGTATGCTCGTCGCCGGTACCTCCAGCTTCTCCACAGGTGCGGCGATGCCCCCAGATCTCGACCTTTGACCTCTGGGACCACTCCAAGTTCCACGTCAAGCGCAGCGACACGTTCCCAGCTCTCGCACCTGTCGCCCTCACTCACCCGCACGACAGCGACTCTGAGATGGACAACGTCGCACCCCTGAAGGCTGCTCGCGGTACTGGCACCATTGCAGCGGTCGCCTCTGTCGCTCCAGCGTCTCGCGTCTGTCACGTCTCGCGCGCTTCTCCGGTCCCCACGGTCGCTCCGGCCTCTCCTGTCACTCCCACGCCTCCTGTGGATGCAGTCACTCCGGTCGATCCAGCCTCTCCAGTCGCTCCAGTTGCCCCAGTCGCTCCAGTTACTCCAGTTGCTCCAGTCGCTCCAGTCGCTCCCATCGCACGTAAGCCGACCATCAAGCTCGTGACACCCACGCGCGAGTGCGAGCACGGGGTGAATGACCACGGTGACACAAGCGACACACATGCGCACGCGCCCGGCGCGGGATGCCCCGATCTCGAGGTGTTTGGTCTCGCTGCCATCCCTCCCCGTCATGTCGTGCGCAGGGGAACATTCGTTGGTGGCTTGTCAGCCAAGGACCGTGCTGCCGTTTTGGCCACCCGTGCCAAGGAGATTCGCAAGTACCAGCAGATTCCACCGCCGCCGCCCCCGGCTCCGCGTCCTCCCAAGACACCGGCGCCGAGCCCAGCACCGACGCCTGAACCGGACGATGTGTCGCGCGCGCCGTCACCACTCGTCTGCATGGACACTCAATGTAATGAGGAACCTTCCTCGGCACCGACGCCGTCACAGCTGGACGTTCCCTCTGCCCCAACCAAGTCGACGCCAACACAGCTCGACCTTCCTCGGGCACAGACCACGTCGCCGCCGTCACCACTCGACCTTCCTCACGCACAGACCAAGTCGTCAACGCCACCACTCGACCTTCCCTCAACACAGACCAAGGCGTCGACGTCTCAACTCGACATTCCTCGCGCACAGACCGAGTCATCACCATCACACCTCCCACTTCCTCGTGCAAACAACACATCCTCTCGTCGAGCACCATCACACCCTGCCACTCAAGCATCGCGTACGTTGCAGCGCGTGTCGTCTCGTCCCGGCGCCAAACCTGGTGCGCATCGCTCGGCATCTGCATCGTCACGTACATCCCAGCGAGTCCCGTCTGGTCCTGGTGCCCAGCCAGGTAGTCCTGGTGCCCAGCCAGGTACGCATCGCTCCGTGTCTGCCGCTGGTCCGCGACGTCCAGCATCCACCACCCGTTCAGTGTCTCGCACAGCCCGCGTCACGTCATGCCCAGACTCCCGTCCAGCCTCACGTGCTCCGTCACCCAGCCGGGCTTCCCACAATGCCTCTGACCGCGCGCTGTCCCCACCCAAGCTCGTTTGCACGCCGTGCCCGCCAGAGCCCTCCGAGTCTGACAACGTGCCGTGTTCGCCTGCGCGTCCCGAGTCTGTCCACACATTCTGTCCACCTAAGCGTATCAAGTCGGCCCAATCGACCCCATCGGCCAAGCCGGCACACTCTGCACAACACGTCCACTCGACTGGTCCGCGCGGGATTTCTGGCAAGCCAAACACCAAATCACCGCGCACACCATCTGGCACCAGCGCAGCTGTTCCCGGCAAGCCAAACACAGCCTCGCCCCGCACGCCATCTGGTACCCGCGCAGCCAGTACCACCAAGCCATACACTGCATCGGCGCGCACGCCCAGCCCAGACAAGGTTGAGACGCTTGTTAAGCGTCCCAAGTCCAGATCCAAGTCCAAGTCACCATCACCAGGCGGCGTGCACGCCAGGGGCATGCAAGGACGCTACCCGACCGTGCTGTGCCCAACCGACGAGGCCCGTACCGGCCGCTCTGCTGGTAGCAGTTCACCAGTCTGCACCAACGAGGACGACGATTCGCTTGTTGTCCCAGTTACCGACCACCGCAGGCCACGCTCCCGGTCCAGCTCGTCTGAGTCCTCCACTTGTGAGTACCACCCCCGTCGCCTGCCCGCACATCCAAGACACCAACTGACATCAGGGCTGCGCGTCATGTCGTGAACGCCTAAACGCGTAAACAAGTAATACTTCTTTGTACCTGTCTCCCCGGCATTCGGCAAGCCGTCTCGACCATCCAGAGCCCCCAGACCGGCCAGACTGGGCCTCTGACGACCTCGCACCGTTGTGCCACACTAGTCTCCCAGCCACCCTCCACCCACCTCCACCCATTGCGTCACCCCCAGAGCGTCCCCCGCGACACAGCAAGTTGGCAGGATCCACCTCAATACTCTTCCAATCCACTCTCTTTTTTGTTGCAACCGTCACTAGCCATGGGCACCTGCTTATACGTACTCTATGCAAGAGCATGCTTGCACTGGTTGCGAGTGGATTGCAGTTGTTCGTGGCAGATAGCGGGTGGTGCGAATTTTTCAGGGTGTTAGTGCCTAGTGACGTAAATGGCGATGTCCCGAATGGTTGGGTCGACGGAACCTGAACCTTGACCGCCCGTCCATTGGGCTCCCGTCCCCGAAGCCACCAAGCAGTGTGGCAGTTTGCATTCCACGCTAGTGCCATTCCACCCGATTTCACTCAACCTCACTCCATCCAGACCATCCAGACTCAGTCTCGAATTCCCAGACGTCATACCTCACCACCTCGCACCTCGCACTCTCGCACCTTGCCTGTTCGGCACACTCGGCATCTCTACACCACAGCGCCCACACAGACACACCCAAACGCCGCCAACAGCTGCATCCCACATGGAAAATAAAACACGTGATACACACAGCCAAAACACCGCAAACGCCGACAACCATCAACGGGCTGCACGCCAGCGTTGCTTGCTGCATGCTGATACCTGCTGTACAGCTGTGCAGATTGCGTGCTCGCCGATAACGCCGGCTGCCTGCTGCGCGCACACGCTCCTAGCCGCCCATGACCACGCTCCTAGCCGACCATGAGCGTGTAATAGCACCACGAAGCCGCGCTATCCATATACCCAAAAGGTATCCTAAATACCGTCGAGAGGGCTACTCGGCGGATTCCCTTCATGAACATGTTGGCGGGAGTGCGGCTGAGAGTGCGTACTATTACAGAGCGCGCTCTTGGCCGCTCCTTGATCCGTGATCAGCGATGAGAGAATCACAAGCGGATGACACGCACGCTCAACAGGCTACATCTAGTGCTCAGCATCAACTGCTCAATGCCAGTCATGCACCCGCGTCGCTTCTCGCTGCATTGTTTCCTCGCTTCTGCAAGCGCACAGGGATATGCCATGCGTATTCCTAGAGTGCCAACTCGCACCTGTCCATGTATGACGCAGCTACGCAGAATCAGACTCCGGTGAGCGGCAACCAGTTGTACAATTACACACCGGCACACCGGCACACCGGCATGCGTGCCGAATGCCTGCGCACATTCGAAATTCCCTCACTCCCACGACCCCTCCACGACCATTTCTGGCACTGGAGCAGTGACGTGCTTGTGTCACTGCAAAGAAAAATCACTCGCGACGTCCTCCGCTTACCAATCACGACGTCAACACCCTTCACTAGGCGCTCAGCATATCTACCTCACTAGTCAACCGACCAATGCCAGCTCTGTGCCATTGTCACTGCAACGAAAAATCACTCGCGCCGTCCTCCACTTCCAAACTACGACGCCAACACCTTTCGCTAAGCGCTCACCACCTCCACCCCGCCTGTCAACCGACCAATGCCAGCGTTCTACCACCACCGGCAACACTGCAGCCTGCCCTCGGCAACGATACCCGGCACTTGCACCTTCCCAGAATAGCAGGTGCGATGGGTGCGAATGAGACATGACGTCTATAGCCTCCACGCTGTGGCTGGTCGTGCTTGTCCACCGTGTGTCGCTCTTGACAGCAAATGAGAATGGATACTTTGTCTCCGTCTTTGTGGGATGCTTCCGTCGAAACTGCCAGCGAGGCCGGCTCTGAAAGATATATAAACCTGGCCCATGGCCGCCATCTCTTTCTCTTCGCCAGCAACCTCACAACTCTCATACCCGCCACCCTACATACTCACCCAAACCTTTTATACTCTCATCCACTACCCAACCACCACCACCGACCAACCAACCACCACCAACAATGACCACCTACCTCGCGCCGCCCGCTGGCCCCGCGCCGACCCTCCTCACGCGTCTCCCTCCTGCCCCGACCTTCCTCGCGCCTCCTCCCTTCCCCGCCCCCACCCGCCGCACCCGCATCCCCCTCCCCCTCCCCGTCACCGTCACCGTTGAGGACGTCAAGCCCACGACCGCCCCCAAGCGCCGTCTCAAGAACCGCGCCGCCGTCGCCCTCAAGCGCGTTATCACCAAGGTCCCCATCCGTCTGTGAGTGCTCTCTCTTCCCTATCACACCACTTATAGCTAACGATTTCAGTCGCCCCCTTGGCTAGGCTTGTCCTAGTCCCTTCTCTTTCTCTTTTCACGTCGAGAACGTCACGGCCATGCCCGCCCCCAAGCGCCGTCTCAAGAACCGCGCCGCCGTCGCTCTCAAGCACGTGATTGCCAAGGTCCCCTCCTCCTGTGAGTGCTCTCTCTTCCCTATCATCCCGCTTATTGCTAACCATTTTCAGCCGTCCCCTTGGCTAGGCTGGTCCTAGTCCCGTCTCTTTCTCAGTCTTTTGTTTAGATAGTTTCACAATCCTCGCCCTTCATAGGACCTCTGAGCAGAGCACCACCCGACAACAACCGACCAACCACCACCGCTGCCTCGCTGCCCGAACCACCAACCATCGCTGCCAACCACTCGAGTCACCCACACCACCCCGACCCCACCACCGAGAGACACCACACCGCACAGTGACACCCCCATCACCGCGACCCCACCACCGAGACACACCCACCACCGCCATACCGCCCAGCGACACCCCCATCACCGACCTCCGCCCGAGACACCGGCACCACGGCGCGGCACAGCTAACGGGGAACGCCAACGGTACCAAGCCCAGCTCCCTCATCGAACCTGGTCGAACTCGGCCAGGGGGAGCAGTGGCTTCGGACCAGAGGCCGACCCTCAAGGCACGGCCGCGCCCCGCCAACCACCTCTCTCACGTGTCACCCGCTCTCTCTTCTTTCGAGCCACCCAACCCCACTCTGTTGAGCCACCCCATCTCAATCTTGCGCGCCACCCGTCCTCGCTCCCTCATCGCAGCACAGCCAACCCCTCTCAGCAACGCAGCACCCACCCACGTCATTACCCCATTGCTCAGCTCGGAGTGCCCTGGAGGCCATTTGTATTTCGCTAGTTCTTTTTGATGAAGTGACTCGTTTATGACTAGCACATGGAGCACGTTGCATATAGGTGGGACCGGAAAGTATTGAGACTGCCACGTTGAGCTCGGTCGCGCGCACAGCCCCATTGCAGGTCCTCGTACAAGAAATGCAGGCCTAAAATACAAGAAGTTGTAGTGACCACCATGCACCATGGCGCCTTGCAGGTCGGCAGTTGATGGCCGTTGAGTACAATTGCACCATTGCACCGAACACGATACGGTAGAAGTTACCCTGTTGCCCGACTTCTAACTAGGCATCATGTTGGTCAGTGGGTGATGACCTCAACAACGAGGGAGAGCGACAACAACGAGCACAGTAATGGAGAGCGAGATGATAGTGGTAGAGAATAGAACGATGCATCGAGTAGTATCGGCAAGGACTCTCTATAAAGCCGTACGTGTGTGTGCTCAAGCGTGGAGCGAAGTGTGACCGAGCACGCACACTGACCAGATACTGTCACCATGCACAGTCAATCACTCTTCAAACGACTGTAGTCCTCTGGGAACGATTAGAATGGAACGATAAGAAGCCAGACTAGCTGCGGCCTCGCTCAACCAGGCTTGCTACACACGATCAGGAATCACTCACTCGTGGCCCCAAACCCGCCCTCCCTCTCCATCTGAGCTGGGGGCGATACTTGTTCACGCTGAAGCGGGGAAGGGTCCACACGACTTTACGCAGGAACGCGACGGCAGCGGCAAATTCGTTTATGGTTCATATATGTTTGCGCAAGGAGCAAGTGACATATCTAAACGCTGCGCAAGCGAGGATCAGATTGATCATTGGCCCGTGGCGACCTCAAAGACGAGGGAGTGACAATGACGAGCAAAGTGATCAAGAGCGAGCTAACAGTGGTAGAGAGTACATAGAATGATACATCGAGCTGCAGCCACAGGGACGCTCTATTAAATGGATCTTCCCTCAGCCAGGCTTGCGACACACGATCAAGAACCGCTCACTCGTGGCCCTAAACCCACCCTCCCTCTCCATCTTCTCATGCAGCACCTCGAGCTGGGGTCGATACTTATCCACGCTGAACCCGGGCACGGTCCACACGACCTTGCGCAGGAACGCGACGACGGCGGCGATGTCCCGAAACCACAAGGGAGCCGAGCACTCTTCGACACGTTCGACGACCAGCCCCTCCTTCTCGGCGGCTGCGACGTGCGTAGCTACAAGGCGCGCTTCGCCGACGTTGAACGGCCCGATCATGGCCTCGGTGAGTTCGCGCGCTGTGCCGCGCCCAATCTGCTGCGAGACAAACGTGCCGCCTGGAGCGAGGACGCGGGCGATCTGCGCCCACGGCGTGGTGACGGGGTGCCGTGCGCAGATGAGCGAGACCGAGGCGTCGGGGAGGGGAATGTCGTCCCCTGCCAGGTCGGTGGGGAGGACCGTCGCCGACCACGGCGAGAGCGCGGCGCGCGCGATGGCCACGTTGGGCTCCCACCCTTCCGTCGCAAGCACGCGGGGACTGAGGTGTGGTCGTGATTCTCTCTCCGTCACTGCTTCGGGTACGGTCCCCTCTTCCGCCAACCGGAGCGCACCCGCAAGCACCTCCCCACCCCCCGTCTGCAGGTCGAGGACGTCGGGCGAGCGCGCAATGTACCCAGCCACGAGGCGCTGGTATCCCCACGGCGGGCGTGCCTCGGTCGCGCGTCCGGCAAACCACGAAAAGTCCCAGCCGTCAATGGGGGCCGTGGCGCCTTCGTTGAGCAGCTCGTCAAAGGAGGGCATGCGAGGGACGCTGTGTGATTCGCTACTGGACATGAGCGAGGATGGGAGTTCGTAAGCGGCTGGGAATGGTGCAGCATTGGCCGTGGTCGCGGTGGGTGGGGCCTGTGTGAGGGGCTGGGGTGGACGTCAAGGTGGAGGTGATGTCGTCACTGGAAGCCTGGGGGTGAGTGCCTGCGGTTGTGGCCGGTCTTCGGGCGCTATTCTTGGGGACGTGCTGCTTCTGCCGTTCCTTGGCGTCCAGCTATGCAGGTGTTCTGCAAGTCTTGGCGTCTGACATGCACGCAGCTCTTGAGAACACGGCGCTAGCCCACCAACGCAACCCACGAACTCGACATCAGCAGTGTGGACGTGTCGGGCATGGCCGGCAGTCTACCGTTGATTGCCGCATTGCCGCCGGCATTGCCGCCATTTGGCGCCGCCCATTACCACATTGGTCCAAAATCTCATGACGTCTCACCCCCCCCCCCTCTCGTCAAGGTTACTACACATCTCGTCGCCATACCTCGTTTCCACTGGCCAGCAGGCAGCAGACTTCAAGCGCAGCATTCTAGGCCTCTCCTCGTTCCTCGAGGGTTCCTGAAACAACGACAGAACAGTGGCGCAAGGTCGTGTGTGAGTGGACGGCCAAGCGTGCTACATTGCGACCGGCACCGGTGCTCCGGGACATTCCTGGTAACCTCTTCCACAGCATCGTTACCGCCTTTGCCTCTGTTCGCCTCTTCTCGCCTCTGCTAGTCAGCTCTGCCCGATGAGCCCGGACCAAGCAAGCCACCGCTCTCCACCACGCACAAGCCGGAACTTGGTCCTCGCCCTCGCCGCCGTGGTTGCGTCTGTTGCCGTCCTGGCCCGTCTTCCACCGGGGTACTTAACTGTTCCCCAGGGCCTGTGCCCCCTTCTTTCCCATCTTCCACTCTCCATTGTCTCCTGTGGGACCGACCACCCTCCATCTCCAGTCTCGACCTCGACAGACTCGACCGCGATGCACAAGACCATCGCCACGGTCGCCTCGGCGGCTCTGCTCGCCCACACCACCAACGCCCTCACCGCGCGTTGGGAGGACACCGACGCGCCCCCGCAGGCCCAGGTTATCAGCCAGGCGAGCTTTGCCGCGCTGCCGAAGGTGCTGAGCCAGGCTGATTGGACGAGCAGCACTGTAAGTGGGGAGCTAGCCCACCGATCCAGCTACATCTGCTAACTGGCAGCTCTTCATCCCACCGGGCACAAACGCGACGTCGCTCCAAGCCCGCCCGTTCCACATCTACGACGACGAGTTCTACGCCATCATTGTGAGTACCCTCCGTCTCTTGGCCACTGGTAGGCATCGCCGCCGTTCTAACAGTCCAGGGAGACAACCCGACACTCACCCTCGTCGCCTCGTCCCCCGTCGACCCGCTCTTCCACGAGGCCGCCGTCTGGTATCCTCCCACAGACGACGTCTTCTTTGTGCAAAACGCCGGCGCAAAGGACGCAGGCACGGGGCTGGACAAGTCCGCCATCGTCGAGAAGATTAGCCTCAAGCAGGTGGCTGACGTCCTCGCCTCGGGCAAAACCAACGCCAACTCGTCGTTCCCCATCACCGACCTCTCGGGCCTCGTCGACGTCGTTACCGTCCCTGCAGACCCGCCAGTGATCAACCCCAACGGTGGGACAAACTGGCGCGGGCAGATTGTGTTTGCCGGCGAGGGACAGGGACCAGATGTACCCTCGGCGCTCTACGTGATGAACCCCGTCGAGCCGTACAACACCACTGGTGAGTATCCGCGTATTCGAGATGGACGGCATGTGGGGCACGTGTTGTGGGCCGCGTGTATGTGTCTTCCCTGTGTGCTGCTGCTCCCGAGCTGGTGCTTCACGCCCAGCGACGAGGCCAGGCTGGCCTGGACCTTCCGTCCCACACTCATCTGTCGGCTGCCCTGCTGCAACCACCCACATCCCGTCTCTCCTCCCAGTCGACACCACTAACCCCAGTCCTCCTGAACAACTACTTCGGCCGCCAATTCACATCCCTCAACGACGTCGCCGTCCACCCCTCGGGCTGGGTCTACTTTACCGACGTCGACTACGGACCGCTCCAGGACTTCCGCATCAAGCCCCTCCAGATCCGCCGCCAGGTCTACCGCTTCCACCCGGACACGGGCGTCGTTGAGGCTATTACCGACCACACTGTTCGGCCCAATGGTGAGTTCAGCCATAAGCGGGGCCTGATCACGTACTATGCCGCCAACGGAACTGCACCACTGCCTTGCTAACCTCAGGACTCACGTTCTCCCCGGACTACAAGACGCTCTACGTCACGGACACAGGCGCGGCGGAGGGCTTCTATGGCATGGACTGGACCAAGCCTGCTTCGATGTGAGTAGCGACATATCTGTGACCGCTGTGCCGCGTCAGTGGTTAGGGTTGGCTGGGCACGAGCGTACCCACAGAGGGCTCCAGTCCTCGCAGCTGTCCACACCATATGTGGCGTACCATCCATTCCACCGACCACGTTGTGCTTCCGTTCCACACGATCACCTGTTTGTCTTCTCCCTTCGATGTGCCCCCTCCAACGTCTCTCCATCTGGGAACCCCGCTCACAAGCCTCAGCTACCAGTTCCCCGTCCTCGACAACGGTCGCGTCGGCCCCGGCACGCTCTTTGCCTACGTCCCCGTCGGTATCCCGGATGGCGTCCACTGTGACACCAATGGCAACGTCTACTCGGGGTGCGGCGACGGTGTCTACGTGTGGAACAAGGAAGGAACCCTGATTGGCAACATTTACACGGGTGGCACGTCGGCCAACTTCCAGGTGAGTCAGACGTCATGTTGTGTGGAGAGGCAGAGGGGAGAGGGAAGCACCGCCAGCGCGCCCGGGGGATGTCTTGAACTGGAGGAGGCTTCTGCCAGGAGCGCCTATCAATCAGAAGGTTCTGAGAGTCTGCGTGTTCCAGAGACTGTGTCTGTTTGAAACACAGATCCTCCTGTGTACGACAACCTTGGCACTTCCATTCCACAAGATCGCCGACCTTCTTGCCGTCTCCACATTGATACTCTCACTGTGTATCACACCCGCTAACGCCAGTTTGCCGGTAAGGGCCGTATGGTGATCCTCGCCGAGACCAAGCTCTTCTACGCGACGTTCGCGGCCGAGGGTGCGGATATTACCGGCCTGGGCGAGAGCATGTGATCTGCAAGGTGGTGAGCGAGAAGGTGGGGAAAGAAGCAAAAGGACGTGCGTTGTGGTTGCTCGTGAGCATACGCGGGATGCGACACTGTCGGCGTAGCGATCTTGAGCTGGTCCGAGCTCATTCGAGCTCATTGGGACGCGAGCGGAAACTATAGTTGATATTACTGATGCAAAGCTCTAAAGAGATGTCCATGCTGTGCCCATGGCGTGCATGTACTGAGAACAGGAGTAGTGTTGATTGACAGCACATGCAGACGGTCATCAGTGGATGGCATGCGTGTTGCCGTTGGCGTCTACTATCGATTGCGCGATAACGCAATGGCGATAGCAAGACGCCAAATATAGCAAGATACGCGACCGAGCACGAGATGCCACACGTCACCATCACGGGCTGATAACACCAACCCCTTGGGCCGCAGGGGTATCTGCGTCCTCGGCCCTCGGCTTTGCGAGCGCCCAAGCTTGCCAGCCAGGGTGGACATGCGGATTGTGACTGGATGCGGGGGTCGGGTGCTGGATGGGGGGATGATTCGGGGTGGCTCCCGAGACAGCGAAATCTGGCCAAGGAGCAGCAAGACGCTCCGTCGGCGTCGGCCGATGGCACCACCGGGTGCGCTTGGCGGGACCAACCTAAAGGAGCAATAGTCGTCCGCGCAGTCGAATGGGAAGGTCCTCTACATGCATGTGCACCCGAAAAGCTTGGAAGAGGTCTCGGATCTTTGATACTCGTAGAAATGCAGGCTGCGATACATGGGTGTGTTGTGAGGAAGCGGGCTGGAGGTTGGGTGGCAACATTGTGCGTGCCTTGATGAGACCATGTACCCATGCGTGATCGGGATCGGGTTCTGAGCGGCGAGCTGTATGACGCACATCCTCGCTCGGCAAAGCACGCGGGGACGCGGGGGACACGGGGGGACACGCGTCCATTCTGGCACTTCTGGCACTTCTGACGCATTAGGCTTTGTGGGGCCATCCAGTGGTGAGAGGATTTTGGTTCCGGCTCTGCTCGTCAGCCCATGGTCAGCCATTCAATCGGCGATGGGTGGCGTCCCTGGATTATCATTGTCCCTGAGACCGAGTCATTCGGCCTGTCAGCACCGCCCACCACTCACTCACTCAATCACGACCGGCCACCACACCCACCCCGCAGCCACCCAACTCGGACCCCCGTTGCTTTATAGTCTCCATCCCATCCTCTCGCCATCCCCATCGCCCTCGTGCACAATCCCACCTCACCGCCACCACACCACCTCGCATCACGTAGCCCAGACACAGTTGTACATCCTCTCCTTTCGTTGTATTCTTATCCCCCCGTTTTGAGCGCCCATCATGCGCCCCACGGCCCTGCTCGCCCTGCTCCCGCTTCTTGCCACCGCGGCCTCGGCACACGACCACGATGCGCCGCCATCATCGCGCAAGTCGCTCAACTTTGGCCCACACTACCCGCACAAGGTGTACGAGAGCTTCCCGGCTACATCGCACCTCAAGCTCCGCCGTGACGGCGACGCGCGCGGTGTCGCCGCTGCGTTTATCGCCGACAAGGTCGGCAAGGAAGGCGAGGCTTTCTATATCCGTGACGACGTGAGTTTGCCATCTGGGCCTGTTCAAGCAGTGAGGCGGCGAGGAGAGGGGGTTGAGTAGCGTGCTTGGTTTTGGCGCGGCGCTGGCGGGTGCTATCAGTGTGCAACGCGCGCGTCTGTTGGCGTTCGTGTTGTGCCGGTGTTCCATTCCCCACTGTACCCGTGTTTGCCACTTGCCACCCGGCACACCACCGCGTCGTCATCCGCCACCCACATGACCACATCCTCCCCACAACACCACTCCACTCGCGTGACCGTCCCGCATCACCTACCGCGCCCGCGCGCGGCCGGTGCCTGTTGCATGCAACGACCTACGCGCTTCCTCCCACACTCTCCACTCCCATTCCCATGCACGCCCAGACTGCAATCATCCCGTATCAGCCCTTATCTTCACCTCCACCGCACTTTGGCCGCACCGCCGCCATCCCCACCCTGTCGCTTCCCGCTAACCCACCCAGACGTACACCGACCCACGCACGCTCGTGACCCACGTCTACGCACGCCAGCTTGTCAACGGCCTTGAGGTCAGCGACGGCAACATCAATGTCAATGTCGACAGGGACGGCCGCGTCATCTCGTACGGCAACTCGTTTGCCGCCAGCGAGGCGCCAACCATCGAGGCGTACGACCGTTCTGCATTCTGCCGCGACCGTCACGCCTTGAAGGCCGAGGTCGAGGACTCCATTCACGACACCGAGTCGGAAGCTACCCCCTGGAGCTTCCTCAAGGAGGCTGCCAAGACCTGGCTCGGCATCGACTTTGAGGACGCGCCCGTCGAAGCCGACCGCGTCCTGAAGAACCAGGAGATTCTGGAACGCCTCAACCACAAGCTCCAGGCGCTGTGCGCCAACGGCGATGACAACCGCGAGCACCTCTCTGCCACCGAGGCGCTGTCGCACCTCCTCTCGGTCGTCTCCCCTTCATTCGTCACCCCCGACGACCTCACGAGCACCGTCGAGCACAGCTTCAAGCCCAAGCCCGCGCACGCCGAGCCACCCACCGAGATTATCTCGGGCGATGCGCTCGCCGCCGCCGACGTTGTCAACCCCGTCCCGGCCCGCCTTGTGTGGACGCAGACGCCAAAGGAAATCCGCCCCGTCTACAAGTTTGAAGTCGAGATGAAGGACAACTGGTACGAGGCGTACGTCGACCTTTACACCGGCGAGGTCCACCGTATCGTCGACTGGGCAGCCGACGCGCCAGCCTCGCACTTTTCCAAGAAGAAGAAGGGCGGCAAGGGCGACAAGCAGAAGCCGTTCCCCTCGCCCGGAGAGCCCCAGACGGCAGAGTACTCTGTCTTCCCGTGGGGCGTCAACGACCCCACCACCGGCAAGGTCAAGCTCGTCACGGACCCGTGGGACAAGGTCGCCTCGCCGCTCGGCTGGCACTCGTTCCCCACAAAGGCCAACCCGTGGCCGCAGGCCCACTTTGACGGCGCCACGACCAAGGGCAACCAGACGACCGTTGCGTCGACGGTCGGCAACAATGTCCTCGCGCACGAGGACTGGGAGGGCCGCAACAACTTCCTCGCCAACCACCGCCCGGTCAACAAGAGCATGTCGTTTGTCTACGAGTACGGCGAGCCCGACGGCCTCGCGCCCAAGGAGTATGTCGACTTTGCCATTACCCAGCTCTTCTACACCTGTAACGCGTACCACGACCTCCTCTACCGTCTCGGCTTTGACGAGGTCTCGGGCAACTTCCAGATGTACAACTTTGACAAGGGCGGCCGTGGCGGCGACCCTGTCATTGCCAACGCCCAGGACGGCTCAGGCTACAACAATGGTGAGTGCAGAGGGCGTATGATACACATTGCACGATACACATTGCACACTACTAACTCTTAGCCAACTTTATGACCCCACCGGACGGCCAGGCGCCGCGCATGCGCATGTACGTTTGGGACACTGCTACGCCGTACCGCGACGGTGACCTCGAGGCGGGCATTGTCATCCACGAGTACTCGCACGGTCTGTCGACGCGTCTCACCGGCGGCCCCGCAGACTCGAGCTGTCTCGGCTGGGGCGAGGCTGGAGGCATGGGCGAAGGCTGGGGAGACGCCATTGCGACCATTATCCGCCAGGTGCACGAGCACAAGCAGTTTGACAATGGCACCGACGTGTTCCCCATGGGCGCTTGGGCCGCCAACCAGGCCGGTGGTATCCGCAACTATGTCTACACGACCAACTCGACTGTCAACCCGTCGACGTACAAGACGCTCGACAAGCCCGGCTACTGGGGCGTGCACGCGATCGGCGAGGTGTGGGCCGAGATTCTCTTTGTCATGAACCAGCGTCTCATTGCAAAGCACGGATTCTCGTCGACCCTCTACCCGCCCGAGGACACGTCCAAGCCCAACGACTACTACACGCAGACGTCGGACGAGTCGGTCGATGACCTCGGCCGCCCCAAGCCCCTCATCCCCAAGCACGGCAACACGCTCGCCCTCCAGCTCATCATCTCCGCCATGAAGCTCCAGCCGTGCCGCCCCTCGTTCTTCGACGCCCGCGACGCCATTGTCCAGGCAGACCACATCCTCACGGGCGGCGCCAACGCGTGCGACATTTGGAAGGCGTTTGCCGAGCGCGGCCTCGGATCGGACGCAGAGATCATCGGCCAGACACCCTGGGGCGGTGGTGTCCGCAAGGACGGCTTCAAGGTGCCAAAGTGCTAGGCCCGCTCTCGAGCTGTACCTACCCGCTGAACACACGATCAGCATACCCAGTGCATCTGGAATCCCGCAATCTCATACCCTCAGTGATTCAACCCGTGCCCATGTCCGTGTCCGCCCGTGTCCGTATATAACAGAAACACCGTAAACAGTAGCTGTATCCCACCTTTGACGCCTAGAGCGCGTAGAGTGTGTACAGGTGTATGTATGTCTTGAAGCAGAGCGGAACCGAGTGAGCACTCGAACTGAGCCGGCATCTTGCCCTTGGGGTGTGCAATAGAGATGGTACGAGGTACTGCGCATGCTGCAGAGTCGGGTTGTGCAAGCCCCCCACATGCAACAGCCCCAGTGGTCCAAGCGGATCGAGCTGGAGACTGACTGAAACTGGTTCCGCAATTCTCGGTCGTTGCCCACCACGGCCACCACGACTGTGGCTGCACTCGGATCCGCAACCTCCACACCATCCACTCTGTATTCTCACCCACAGACTTCCCAGACCCGCGCACAAGACTCAAAGCATGCACCTACGCTGCGCTGCTGTCTGGCCAGGAATGCGCGGGCGCTGCGTACACTCGGTAGATTGATGGACCGACCGGCCCGCCGGCCCACCGGCCTCCGGCGCCGGCACCGGTCGAGGCACACCAACACCACCACCACACACGCTTGGTGGTCTATTCATGACACCCACCTTGCTCCAACTCGTATCATTGTCTTACCACGCCCTTCACGACTCTTGGTCCTCACACCCTCCCCTCTCACCTTGGTCCTCACATTCTCTTCTCTCCCCTCTTCCCTCCCCCGCTCGCATCTCGACTCTCACGATGACGACGGGAACGACAAAGGTCGGCGGACGTGTCGGTATCGTCGGCACGGGACATCGTGCGAGGGTGAGTCCACGTTCCGCTGGCTGTGAGCTGGGGGCCATGGGCTGGAGCGAGTCACCAGTAGCTGCGCTCTCACTTGCCTTGGTGTTGGCTCGCGGTGGACTCTCGGCCCGAGTTCAACTTGCTTGGTCTGCCCACCCTCGCTGGCTCTCGGTATTCTCGGGCTTGGTCTCCTTGCACATCTCGAGGTGTTGTCCTCGCACACCTCGAGCCTGCTCCGACCCCTCGAACCTGCTCTCCTCCCACATCCCAAGGGTCCTCTCTCCATAACACGATCCACACTAACACCCCAGCTATACACGACCGCCGTCTCCCAGCGCCCCGACACAGCCCAGATCGTCGCCCTATGCGACACCAACCCCGAGCGCATGGCGGTGCACAACGCCATGCTCCGGGACATGGGCCGGCCCGAGGCAGTGACGTATCTTGCAGTGAGTTGCGACGGGTGCCCATAATGGGTTCGGCCTGCTGCACTGTGCGTGGTGGCTAACACTCAAGGCCGACTTTGCCAAAATGCTCGCCGAGGAAAAGCTCGACGTGCTCGTCGTGACGACGGTGGATGCGACGCATGACGAGTATATCGTGCCGGCCCTCGAGAGGGGGATAAGGGTGCTTACGGAGAAGCCGATGACTACGTGAGTTGAAAGACTGGAGGGGACGGGAGAGCAGGTGGTGCTCGAACCGAGGATGCGTGTGGTCGGGCTCGGCTGGAGATAGCCTGGCCCGACCTCGCGGTATCGTGTCTGCTGTTTGTTGGCATGGGCTTCCTTGCATGTGGCTCGACCTGGCATGGACGGGCGTTGCTGACGGTAGCGACGTTGCAAAGTGCCAGAGGATCCTCAATACTGTCAAGGAGACTGGCGGCTCGCTCCAAGGTGAGTGCTTGAGTCCATCTACAGTGTGAGGATGTGCCAGACTGCAGCATGTGTCATGGCGTGGCCGTTGGGGTACAAGAAGCGCCTCGGCATTCTCATGTGCACGGCCGCGGCAGTGCTGCAAGAGGCATGGACGGCACGTGTTCATCTGGGGTAACGAGTGTGCGATCGTTCGCCTCTGCCGGAGAGATGCTGTCGTTCTCGACACCACAGAGATGACGCTCCACGCACCACCATCTCACTGTGGCCCGCAATCCCTGCCATTCTCTCGCTCGTGATCCATCCTCATACACGGCTACCAGCACAACGCACGCTCACCCGCAGTCCTCTTCAACTACCGCTACAACCCCGTGCACTGGAAGGTGGAGGAGGTGATTGCTTCGGGCAAGATTGGCAACGTCAAGAGTGTGCACTTTGAGTGGCTTTTGGTGAGTCACTAACGCCGCGATCTGCATTCATACGAGCGGGCGCTCACTGCAGGACACGGTGCACGGTGCAGACTACTTTCGCCGGTGGCACCGGTACAAGGACCGTTCTGGTGGCCTGATGGTTCACAAGTCGAGCCACCACGTGAGTCAGCCCATGGTTGATGTTGCATGCGGTGCACAGCATCCAGGTTCCTCGTATTGGGGACAGGGGCTCGGGGCCCGCTGCACTCGCCGACCGCTGACGCCAGTTCGACCTCGTCAACTTCTGGATCAACGCCAAGCCTGTGGACGTCTTCGGCATGGGCTCCCTGTCGTTCTACGGGGCAGCCAACGGTGCCAAATCTGGCTGGGCTCGGGACTACTACCGTGCGCGTGGGTCAGAGGCCGCGTCGGACGACCCCTTTGCGATCCACCTGGAGGACGAGGCGTCACTGCGCGCGCTGTACGCGGACACGGAGCATGTGGACGGGTACCACCGGGACATGAACGTGTTCGCGGACGACATTACGATCGAGGACGACATGTCCGTGCTGGTGCGGTACGACTCTGGCGCGACCATGACGTACCACCTGACGGCGTACAGCCCGTGGGAGGGGTACCGAGTCATGTTCAACGGGGACCGGGGACGTCTGGAGCTCGAGGTCGTCGAGTCAGCGTCGCGCCACCCCATCCCGCGCGGCACCACCAACACTGCGGGCGTGACCCACGGCGAGAAGGAACTCCCCAACGCAGGCCACACGCGCATCACCGTCCAGCCCCTCTGGGGCGAGCGCGAAGACGTCCCCTTTGACCGCGGCGAGGGCGGCCACGGCGGCGGCGACGAGGCCATGCTCGACCAGATCTTTGGCGCCAAACCCGGCGCCACCGCCACGCGCACCGCCGTCGAGCGCCTTAGCGCAAACGAGCGCGACGGCGCTCTCGCCATGGCCGTCGGTCTCGCGGCCAACGAGAGCTTTAGGACCGGCCAGCTCGTCAACATTGACACCCTCCTCGGCGTCAAGCTCTAGTAGCGTTGGAACCGTAGTTAATCTTAGATTCGGATGGCACCGCTTTGGCTCTGATCGAGAAGCTGGGTGGCAACAGAGTAAAGTTTGGCACGGGGCGGGTACGGCAGTGCGCAAAACTGAAACTGCGTGGTGGTTTGGTTGGTCGTGTGCCTTGCGTAGCTCGCACACGTCGACGCGTTTGTACCGCTCGGCCTTGTTCAGACGTATACGCCCAGGGGAGACGCAGAGGAGACGTTTGGCGCGGACAAGTTTGTGCGATTCCCGCAGTTGGGTAACACTGTCCATTGGACCGGACCCCAACTTTGATCTCTGTTTGCTCGGCTCTCGGTGACGGACAAGGGGTACATGAGTCAACGCTCCGAACACCAGAGCCGAGCAGGCAGTACAAGTGTGTATGTTGACCTTGCTATACCGAGTAAACCCCTCCCGTTTGGCGTCTCGTCTCACGGCGTGACTTGATGTCGACTCCACGACATCGCTACCAAGGGTGCGGTGACACACCTGCCGAACGTCGATTCTTGTGTGCTTTTAACCGGCTCGTACCTGAACCCACAGTCACGCAACGCGACACCACTGGGGGGTGGACAAGGTTTGGGTCTGAGGCACTCGTCTGAAACGGGACCTGGCGTGTGAGTGTGCGTGTGGGCTGTTGGACGTTTTGACGTTTGGTTGGAGGGACGTACGCAGCCATACGGTACGAGCCTGACACGGGGTGTCACTGTGCCGAGAGCGTGAGCTTCCGAACTGCATCCCTGCATCGCCGACGAGACGTTACTGGGTTGCAGCGTTTCGACTTCGGTGGTGACTGTTGGGAACGCTTCGCGAATCGCAGAGCACGGCCCAGCCAGGCATAGAGAGGTCGGAGGGAGACACCCGATGCTCGGTAGCCTCACCGACCATCGTTGGACATGACGTACCGAACACGGGCCAGGCCGACCGAGAACACCTGCTGTAGCAGCTGGCCCCAGCTGGCCTTCAGCCCTAGATGGGCGTCGTGTCGGTTCCGGGGAGTCGCCTCCGATTTCGTAAGATGCGAGTGTTATGGGGCAGCTAGCGTGGCAGCGTGGCAGTCGAAGCGACAAGCGACGGAGGATTCGGAGCGTCGGAGGTAACAAACGCTCTCACGAAACATCCATTTCGTGAGGTCACATGTCGCGTCCTGAGGCGTGGGTGGTATGTTTGACTGGGTCGTGCCTTTGTTTGTATTGCTGCTTGTTGCATGTTGCGTGTTCTAGACGTTATGTACCCTATCGAGGGTCGTTGGGATCTCTTACGCGTGCTGGATCTAACGGACCCCTGGTGTCTGGCGTGCGTGAGCTGTGGACGTGTCATCTATTATTAACAACTGAGCATCAGTCTCGAATGGCGTCTTCTGCCAGCGACAACTGCCACCAGGCCACCTTGCTCTGTTTCCCCCAGCCACGATCTCCGGGTCGCACTCATACTCGGCCACGGCGTGCTGGCTACAGTACAAGAACAGGGTCGTCCCTTGGCCGCCAGGGCTCGGGCCACTGGTCGTTGGTGGAGCTGGAGCCGAATGCCACAACGTATCCGGGAGCTTGTGTCGGCTCCCCTTTGGTGGCGTCTCGGCGCCAAACCCGCTGGCACACATGCCCGGCGGATACAATTCATCCCCCGTAATAGAGTTGGGGCGATATTGAAAGAGTTGGCAAGGTATGAGCCGAGTGATGCTGCTGATGAAAACATTCTTCTGCGCCTCGATCCTCAGAGTGTGGAGCAACAAGCCAAGACCAACCTTGTTGCCCTGTTTCTGAATTGCAGGAATCCGACATTAGCATCTGGCCAGTGAAGCAGAACCAAACTCCAATGCAGGAGCCAGGTTTATTCGGGGCTGCCATTCTGTCGAGTTTCAGCATTGCACATGCCGCATGCCGCACCTTGGTCGCCCCTACTGTATGGGCCCTATCGCCATTCTGTCGCCCCTGCGAGCTAGCTGGGGGTCTTGCCGCCATTAACTCGCTTTTCCTCTCCCTTGTCCTCGTCCATCACCACTCTCCGCGCAATTACCGCACACCGCTACAGTCCAGTATGCTTGCACGCTCGTTCCTCGGTCCAAGGCACGATGTCGACGTGAACGCGGCAAAAGCGGGACGCGGGGGGGACGCGTACTACGCAGTCACTCCTGTCTAGGGAAAAAGGGCAAGAGCGCGCAGAGCCCCTTTGGCTCGTATTTGGACACGTGGTCGACCCTGAAACGGTGTCCCTAAAGGCCCCCGCTCATGCCCGCCTGCCCGTTGGGCCCTGCCTGGTGCTGCCATTTTGTCGCCTTTGGGTGGGTTCTGGCGGGTTGCCGCCGACAGAGGTAGGTGCTAAGGCCCCCGCGGTACCTGGCCACCTGGGTTGTATCGGCCACGCGCCTCGCTCCATGGCATGGCATCCATGGCAGACAGCCATGCCGCGCACGGGCGTACACCTAGGATACCTGGGACATGGGACACCTGCGTACCTGCACATGGTCATGCATGGCCCCCTGCGTCCCGCGACAGCCGCGCCGCGCCCTTGGCCACCTTGGCCACCACCCACCAACCCATCCTTTCCCTGCACGCGTAGACTCGAGCCCACCACCATTTCGACCTCTGCCTGCAGCCTGTAGCCTGCAGCCTGTAGCCTCAACTCAACCTACTTGCAGCCCGCCCAGCCCCGCCTGCCGCCTAGCGCCTGACGCCCGCCCAGTGCACTACACTAGTCCCGCCCGCCCGCCGCCTCGTTGTCGAATCCATCCCATCCCATCCATCCATTCCCTTGGTAATCCTTGTCGACCACCTCAAACCACCACCCCATCCACACCACACTCTCCACCTCCCACACCCCACTCCTTTGCAAACACCACCACCTCCTCTTCCACTCCCTCTCCTCCGACCAAGCGCACGGGTACTCCACGCGTACCACCCGCCACGGCGCTTCCCCCACTCTCTCACTCTCCCTTCACGGACAGAGTTTCTTGGTGAAAACACGCGCGCGCACGCGGCACAACGCACGACGACGACGCACACGAGCCGCCTCCTTGCCGCTCCGACACCGAGACACGAGACGGGAACGGGCACACACGGACCGGAGACACGACAACACCACCACCACCACTGATTGTCCCCCGCTTCCTTGTCCTCTGTCCTGTCGTTCCTTGTTCTGCGCCCCGCCTGCACCACTGTCACGACCCGTCTGTTCATCTCCTTCCCTCGCCTCCTCTCTTCATTTCCTCGCTGGCCGACTCCGACTCCGCTCTCGTTGCTGGACCGAGCCTCGGACCTTTATCTCTCATCCACCCTTCCCCGCCCCTCACGCCCCGCCAACGAGTCACGAGGCCAGCATCGCCCGCCGTGTCAACAAACGGCACACGCGCATCCCCGCCATCTTCCTTCGCGTCCACGCTGGCCTCGGATCTGCAATCAACATCGCATCCCATCCCATCGCATCCCGCCGCTTGCACGCCTTGCCTTGCATCCGCTTTTGTTATCGCGTGCACCCACGTCCCTTGTCTGGCACACATTACGCGGCGCCTATCCCCTCCGCTTGCGCGCCCCCGTTAGGGTACGTCCCGCAGCTCCTTGTCTCCATCCATCCCCCCGTTCCATCCTCACACCCGACCATGCCGGCTGGACCGGGCGTGGCCGTATGCCGGTTGCACTCCTTAAAGCGGAGACGGCGGAGTGAGAGCACCATTGTTTCCCACATCTCCCTCCTACGCCCCTCTCCATCGCTTTCACTCCCCGTGTTTTGTTCGTCACACTAACAGTACCAGGTGTGACCCGCAGACGCGGTCCAGACGACCATGACAGCTCAGGCGGCAACGAGCACCACCGCCGCGACCGTTCCTCCCATCCTCCACACGCCGGGCGGGCCATCGGGCGGCGGATCCATCGCGACGCGCTCACCTTACTCGTCTACCACCCCGATCAACTCGCCATCTCAGAACCCATCCCCGGGCTCACCACGGCTCCAGAGCGGAGCAGTCGACGTCGAGGCGCTCATTCGCAGCCATGGCGGCGACCTGCGTCGGACGCTCGACACGATTGTCGCAGAGCGCAACAGCTTGGTGAGTCGATGCATCCACTGTTATCTTTGGCAGAGATGAAGAGGACAAAGCTCATGCCTCCAGCAAGCGCAGAACACCAGTTTGTGGAAACTGATAGAGCGACAACGCATACACTGCGCCACCCTGACGGCCGACAAGGAGCGTCTGCGCGCAGAACGCGATCGGGCAAACAAAAGCCTGGTCTCTGCGGGTCTCGAGCCCGTTCCACGTCGAGGCGTGCCGCACAGCGCGAGCGCCATGACACTCAGCAACAGCACACCGGAGCCTCTTTCTCGCCGACAAAACTCAGACCACGATGACAAGGCGTCCACACTCTCCCATTCTGGCACCTCCAACCACACTATCACTACGACCCCGCCCACGCCCATCAGTGCCCCACCTCCCTCTACCTCTACCTCTGCCACTACCCCTGCTGCTCCTACATCAGCATCCAGTCTCAACTCGCCTCTTGCCTCGTCGCCGCCGACCAACGCCAACGCCCCCTCGGCCCCCAACTCCGCTACCGCCACAGTCTCATCCGCGTCGACCCCACGTGAACAGCTGCCATCCACGGCCGAGGAGCCACCGTCTTCGCCCACATCGTCGCTTGCGCCATCGGCACTTCCCGCGACCGAAAGCCCAAAAGCCAGTGGGCTCTTGCCGTCGCCAATGCCCGAGCGCAGGCTGCGACACGAAAGCCGCATGACCTTTCCACCAGAGGTTGCGTCGTTTATGGCATTAGCGGATCCGCCCTCAAAGGAGCAGCCCACCAACACATCGCTTCCGGCCAGCGCCAGTCTCGGGTCTGAACTAAACGCCAACACGACGACGCCACCTTTTACCTCCAGTCCAGGCGACAGTGGACGTGCATCACCCATCCCTGAGCAAACAGAGGAGCACGAAGAGCATCTCTTGCTGGAAGGCAACGAGCCTCGCCCTTCGCAGGACACGGTCACATCGCGTCCATCTCTATCAACCAACGCTACCCCAGCCTCTGTAAGCGACGTGGGACCACGGCCATCGGTCGACTCGGTCGCTATGGCCTCCATTCCCTCCCAATCCTCTGCGGCTCCCGATCACACATACCTCGCTCCCGCCCTCCTTCCCCACGCCCGCCTGTCCATCCCTTACACGACCGTTTTCCCTAATTCGAGCGGGCGCGAAGTCCTCTGCTTTATTGTCTCTGTCAATGTCCGCCCACCAAACTCTACCCCGCTCTCATGGACTGTTGGCAAAACCTTTTCCGCCTTTGTGGACCTCGATGCGCGCACCCTCGACCGTTCTGGCAAGAGCCGCAAAGAATGGAAGCGCATGGTCGCCTCCCTCCCAGACGGCAAGGCGTGGAAAGACCTGGTGCCCAGCAAGGTCGATCAACGCAAGGCTGCCCTCGAAACCTACCTCGACCAGCTGCTCGTTGCTCCCATCAGCGACAAGTCGGACCTGTGCAACTTTTTGTCGACCGACGTTGTGCAGGCCAAGACAAACAAGACCCGCCAAGAGGGCTACCTTACCAAGAAGGGAAAGACTCTCGGAGGCTGGAAGACGCGCTACTTTATCCTCGACGGTCCTATCATGAAGTACTACGAATCGCGTGGCGGGCCCCTCCTTGGATCGATCCAGATTGCTGGTGCGCAGATTGGCCGCCAGAATCGCGCTCCGGACGCCACCGACGACCGCAACTTCCGCCACGCCTTCCTCATCATTGAGGCAAACGGCAAAAAGGACTCGAACCGCCACGTCTTGTGCGCGAGCAGCGATGCCGACCGCGACAGCTGGATCGACATGCTCGTCCGCCAAGTCGAGCCTGAACAGATCCCGACCGCGCCGTTACAGCCCACGCAATCGGTCCAGCAGCAGCAGGTACAACAACCACAGACGACGACGGCTCAGCAACATGCGCATCCACAAGGGCACCATCCGCGCGAGGGCAGCGCACTCAGCCAGCGTGATGTGTCTGCCGCCCGCGAGCTCGGCCACCAGCGTCGTCGTAGCGCGATCCGCAAAGCCAGCAAGGACGTCGTCATCACTGCCGCGCAGCCTCTGTCGTCATTACCGGATGCAAACGCAAAGTTCATGTCTGGTGCGCCGCTCCCGAGCGTCATCAACCACATGGAGAAGCAGCGCCAGCACCACAGCGGTGGCCAATCCCAGACTGGCGGCGCAGGTCACCCTCTCGGCCTCGTGACATCGGTCACTTCGACAACCGACCTGCTCAACCCCAACGAGCCCACACCGAAGGTGACAAAGCGACAGAGTGCCATGCCCGGTCGCCAGTCGTTTTCACCCGCGTACCTGACAAAGCTGTCCAGCGACGGAATATCCAGCGTGCCTGGGTACAACATGGATCGCGAACGCGATCGCAAGGCAAAATCGGGGCGCTTCTGGGGCTTTGGAAGCAAGAGCCAGGACAAGGGTCCTGCGCGGCCAGTGTTTGGCGTGCCGCTCGCCGACTCGATTGCCGTGGCGTCTGTCGCTGGCCTCCCTGCTATTGTTTTCCGCTGCATCGAGTACCTCGAGTCCAAGCGCGCCGACCAGGAGGAAGGCATCTACCGTCTGTCGGGATCCAGCGCCGTCATCAAGGGCCTCAAGGATAGATTCAACCACGAGGGCGACGTCAACCTCTTGGCACTCGATGAGCGCTGGGACCCACACGCTATTGCTGGTCTGCTCAAGACGTATCTGCGCGAACTGCCGACGAGTCTGCTCACGCGCGAGCTGCAAATGCGCTTCCTCGCAGTGATTGGTGAGTTGGTCTGCGCCGAATGATCAAATCCGTTGCACTCGACTTGCGTCCCTTCTCCGTTCTTGCCACCCTGTATCCAATTGCTATCCGCTCCACACCCCGCTCCGTCGGCCATCCTCTGTGCCACCATTGTCTTTCACCGCTAACATTCAGACCTCATCGACTCATCCGCACGCGTAGCCGAGTTGCAGCACTTGGTATCCGAGCTCCCCCCGGCCAACTATGCGCTGCTCCGCGCGTTCACCTCACATCTCATCCTCATTGTGCGCAACAGCTCGGTCAACAAGATGACGCTGCGCAACATTGGCATTGTCTTTTCGCCAACCCTTGGCATCCCTGCTGGCATCTTTTACGAGCTGGTCTCGCGCTTTGGGGCCATCTTTGACGACGAGGGCGTAGACGAGCTGCCCCTCGACGACCCGGCCGCCGGAACCACTGCGCCTCTGGGCGTCTCGCCAACCGATAACAGTGCCGCCGACGCCCCCGCAAGCAAACGCAACAGCATGCTATACCACGCCGGCGGCACCGATGCCATGCTCGGCCTCGCGGGCCGCGCGCTCGACCCTGCCGCCGAAGACGACAACTCGGAGATGAGCATCGACGACGCAGAGTCTGAGCCCATGAGTGCCCAGAGCTCGGATAATGTCTCGCTCGCTACCGGCCCGGGGCCGTCGCCGAGCGACTCGTCGCAGCGCGCCGCCGCCGCAGGGCGCATGCGCGACCCGTCACGCAGCGAGGGCGATGTCGAGGCCCTGGCACCACATAATGGCCAGTTGTAATTTCTAGACTGACGAGGACGATGACAGACATGTTATGCACTACCTAGCAGTACGAGCGTGGAGGCCTGATGCGAGTCGCGTCCTCAACTTCATCCCGGAGTCGACGGGGTGGTCGACGTCAAACACGGCTCAAACTCGGGAGACTTTCGATGACAGCATCCGCTGCCGGAGCGAGCAGACTTACTCACGTCCTTTACAAGGACACAACCCCAGACTCCCCCAGCCTCAGCTCCACCCTCGTTGCAACCCACACCGCGCACGAGCCGCTCTTGGCCGCCACAGGCCAAAAAGCTTCTCCGCCAGGGAGTCGAACCCTGCTCTATCGCGAACTCCGGCGGTTGCCAAGCTGCTCATGTGCTGCTCGCCCCTGCTGGGCTCTTGGTTGAGAGGCGATTATACTAACCCACCGATATACTAGCGAAGACGTGCTGATTTATTGCCTGCAGTAGCGTCTGAGGCGAGGAGGGCATTGGGACGCGTAGAGACACATTAGCAATGCTGGGCGAACCGAAACGCAGTCATGGGCAAGTGCACGCTGAGGGGGATGGCAGACACAGGGAACAATGCCGCTCTTTTCTAGGCGAGAGTGATCACTCTGTGTTCTGCCTGTGGCTTCAAGCGGCGCTCCGCTTGGACCGGACGGGACACACAGGTCGTAAAAACGGTTGTTTCTTGGGCAGGCCCACGAGCCAGCCTATTGACCGCAAATGGCCAATGGGCCAATGGCCAATGGCTGCCAAGTGGCCACGAGCAGTGCGCGCACGGACCAGAGCAGCAGTCGCCGGGCGCGCCGGGTGATCCAAGACCGCCGCGCGACCGAGGGAGCCGGTGGCTCTGGCCTGAAAGGGTGGAATGTGGCACTGACAGTAATGCCAAGACCGAGAGTGCAGCATGCAGCATGCAGCATGCAGCGTTGCTTCGCAGACCAGGGCAGGTGAGCAGGACTGTTGCACTCCAAGACACACATATATGTTTATCATGCTTTGTCGTCCTTACTTCGATGGCGCATTCTGCACTGTGGCTGTGGTGCCGAGTGCACAAATGCGCGATACCTGTGGCCTTGTGCGGGTGTCCTTTCGTTGCGAGTTTGGATGTTGACTTGTGGGTTTGTGCAAGCGGCGGCCCCAAACAGGGAGTGAAGCATGACCAGTTATCCCATCAAAGAACCGAGCACCGTGCACGAGCCTCGTGTTGACCAGAGGGTGTGTGCTGTCTTGGCAAAAAGGTGCTGCCCCGCTGGCGCTCCGTCGCACTCTACTGGTACCTACCCGTATCATCCAGCGAACTGTTGGCTCCTATCTTCTCTTCACTCATAAACCCTCTGCCGGTCAACGTACGCCCTCAGCCATCGACTGCGCGCTTGTCGTACCGTTTGTTTTACAGCCTGGTCACACCAGTCTCCCATTGGTGACAATGTGGCTGTGGACAAAGGCTACCACATGGGTTGATATCACCCCTGTCCGGCGAGTGAGTGGCAAAGAGGCTGTCGCCTTCAGGGGAACAGGACCATGTGCTCAAACGTTTCAGGCTCCGTTCGGCCCCGCGTATCACGTGTTGACACTCGTCTTTCTCCTCGTGGCCATTCTTGGACTCGTCTTCTGGGCATGTAGGTTGACAACCTTTCTACCTCGCACGGGCATTAGTCCGAGTCGACTAACTCGGATGTAGGCGTGACCTCGATTTGGGAGAATGTGTCCGTCTTCAGCCCCACATTCAACATCACGGATTCCTACTGGTTCCCAGGCACCTTTTGGCCGGGTAATAACAACAGCCATTGCGCCCCTGCAAGGTTAGTTCTGGTACTCTGCTTGCATACAACAGTTTGACTGTGCTGACCGCAACACATATAGGCTCAGAACTGGCGAGACCTACTGGACGACAAACCACATTTTCCAATGGGAAGTCGTTGGGGGGGTAAACCTTCAGGTTTCCAACGATACGGAAGACAGTCAGCTCAAATCGGAACTTGAATATTCAGGGCAGGCTCTTGACAACGACTGCCATGTGAACGTTATACTGTTGGCTTTCGACTTGACCTCCCCCAGGACGGTGGTTACGGTAGGCAACGTCGACCTTGGAGGCAATATTGACTTACACCTACCAGCTCAAAGCATATTGCAAGGATCGTTCCATGCGTTTGACAACGGCCATTGAGACTTCCTCAATCATGGAGTTCGCGGACGGACTTCATCCCGACAATAGAGCGAAATCTGTCCTGGCTCTCCTCGCAGTGTATGGTCTTGCCTTCCAGAGAAGCGTACATTTAGCCTTGCAACACCACACCTCCCTCCAGAGGATGGAAATGCATTTTACGCCCACAGCTTGGGCGACCACGGATCCCTCCAATAAAACGTGAGTGGGCTGGGATGTGGAATGCAGAGAGCCCTAGTCTGATACTTGTAACCAGTGAGTTATGGTACGACGTTGATTTCAAGGTCGGCAACCAAATATTTGCGACCTACGCCAACGGTTAGTTTAATTTCTTCCGACAGACCGTGAGCTCACTGGGCAGGCACATACGACTTCCTCGATGAATTACCCTCCATGTCGCTAAATCGAGCCCCTGGACAGACTGGCAACGAGGTATTACCATGGGACGCTGGCCTGATGTTCATGCTCTTCTCAGCAGCACAGTTGGACCTTGGGCGAAGGAATTGGGGCTCTAACGGTATCACCAACGAAACAGCGAGGGATATCAAGACCGGCTACTCAAAGGGTATGCAGATAACGCCTCTCGTATTCGATCGGGGTGAAACGACTCTGGAAGTAAACTATCTGTGCAACGTCCGCCAGCTCAAATCACCCGGCGCTCTAATCTTTGCCCTCTGGGTGGCCGTTGCCTCCACCATCGTAAGTCGCGCGCCCTCATGATGGCAGCAGCACGTGCTGACGGCGTGAAATATCAATAATAATAAACTAAACAGGCTGGAATCTGGAAAGCCTACATGTGGATTTGTTCCAAGTTCGGCGAGGCACGTTACCCTGACTACTATCGACTGCCCGAGCACCCGGTCCCACAAACCCCGGCCACCGAGCAAGACGAACACCTGCTTGGCCCCATGTTGCAGCCCTGGGACCGCCCAGGAGGCACAAATGCCTTGCCCTGAGGTGGATGGTGCTCATGCGGCCTCTGGCTGCGTGCAGCCCAAGGCAGCATGCAGCGTAACGCGACGGCACCCGCAGCCGGGACCAACGCCAGCTTCACCACCCCGTGCCGCCTTTCGTGGCGGCGGCGACGTTGGTGTTGTGCTCGTTGTCACTCCCAAAGGTCTTTACTGCCGTGTCCATACTGGCGTACGCGGTCGGTTCGTACGGCGTCGAGCGCATGTACTGTGTAGATTCCTTGAGAAGTAGTCTGGATGGCTGTCCTGGCGGTTGTCACTTTTTATCTTGCTTGGCCGCTTCATTCCCGTGGCGCAGGCATCTTCCTTGCTCGGATTCCATTCTCACATTTTGCGTTGCTTGCTTGCTTCTTTCATTCCTTTTTTTTGGTTTTCCTTTCTGTTTTCCTTCCTTTTGTCCTTCCCGTTTTCCTTCCTTTTCTCTCCTTCCCTCATCACCGCCTTCCCTTGTATCTCTCTTTCCTTCCTCTCTCTCCCTCTTTTCACTTTCACTTTGCTTCATCTCCCATTCTCTTCATTCCTCCTTTTCTCACCACTCTCCAACCCTCCTACCATCATGCCCAAGAAGAGACCAGCCTCGCCGTCCCCACCTGTGAGTGCATCAAGATAATCTGCAGCAGGTTACTGATCTGATCAGTCGGCTACCTCGGCGTCGGTTGAGGTCAGCGCCGCTCAAGATGCTGCCAACGCTGCTGCCGACGCTGCGGCCGCAGCGGCCGCTGCCAAAGCCGCATCAGACAGAGCCACCGAGCTCGCCGCTGCAGCCACATCCGCCGCCAACGACGCGGCAAAGAAAGCCACAGCTGTGACGGCTGCCGCCCAGGTCGCCGCCAAGCGGGCGGCTGCGACGGCTACCATAGCTGCCCAGAGGGCATCTGCGGCGAAGGAGGCTGCAGCCAAGCGAGACCATGAGAACAAGAGGGCCAAGACAGTATGTATTGTGTGCCCCATTAAGGCGTGCAGAGTTCGCTGCTGACTGGCCAGATTGGCAAGGCCAATTCCAAGGCCCCGCCGCCTCCTGGTGCCTACCCCGTTGAAAAACACAGCTGGTTCAACGCCTTCATGCAGATTCTTGTCCGCATTCCTTCCTTCATCGAAATGGCCGAGGAGCGCCTGGGGGACCAGGACAACCTTATCGTTCGGGGCATCCTGCGTTTCGCCGAGAACGTCAACCAGGGCATCGCATCAGACTACAGTGATGTTGTCAAGGAAATGAATCGTGAGTCTATCGATATCAAAGGCTGCCAATTGGAATCTAACAAATCAGGGAGATTCTCCGACAGGGCCGACTATGACTGCGCCGACTATCGCACTCCATTCGTCCCTTGGCGAAGGCTCCTAACTTGGCTCGTTCGGCTCACAGTACGCAACAGAAAGGGCAATGCTCGCCCTCGAGGCCGCCATGGCCCTTTCTCTCTCCTGTTCAATCATGCTTTCAAGGGTGACAGGGAGTGCTGGGAATGTGGCAGAACCGGCGGGTTATGGGAGGAAACTGCCCATCCGGTTGTATGTGTGCAGTCGGCATTACAGCCATCTCCTCGTGGAGCTCGAGTCACTACCGCTCAGCTGTACCACTCGATGCACTGGGAAGTGATCTCAGCGATCTGTCGGGAATGCGGAGGATACACCAACCAAGAGATACGCTCAATCGAAATCGAGCAGGGTAGCAACCTCGTCCTTTGTCTTCGGCCCTTCGGTACAAGAGATGGCGAACAAGTCGAGGACGAGAGCGATGCTGTCGATAACCGCAACGAAGGACTGGGTGGGGGCGACACTGCTCGTAAGCCTGAAATCGTCATTTCTACAACGATTCTAGACGCTGTCGACAACTCTCGCGAATGGCGTCTGGTCGGCTACCTCCTCTGTCACCGATACGTCAAGAAGGCACCAGACTGGCACTACACGGCGGTGGTGCAGCACCATGGGCGGTCTTGGCATATCGACGACATGTCCGTTTCCGAATACGATCTCAACGTCACCAATGGTCTCCTCCAGCTCAAGCTTGAAGGGCACGAGGCACCTCTCGTCTCCCATGTCGTGTACGCCTCTCACCCTGTCAACCACACGGGGCCGACGCTGGGCGCCGGCAAGCGGGGAATAACTCGTGCGGTAGCTTCCAAGGAGGCCGCGTCTGTTGGGACCAGCTCGTCAAACTCGCTCCCAGGGGACGCGTCCGACACGACTTTCCGCCCAATCAAGTACCGGGTCTGGTAAGCTGAAGAAGTTCTGTTTGGTGAGCTAGCGCCTGCCCCGGGTATCGCCTAACCACAGATCTCACCCCAAACAGCTGGCAAAGTCCGCCTTGTACGTTGCCCGAATGTCCCCCGAAACCACGTTGCGCATGCGGTCCCGACGGTGATGATAAAGTCGACAAAGGTGGCGGAGTGGCATGCGAAGGAGGAGACGAAGTGAAAGTCGAAGAGGTCTGGCAAGGCAGGAAGCAGGCGTGGGGTATATGTTAGTGTGGAATGAGTGTAGGCACATGTCGTGGTGGAAACAAGGTGTGTGAAATGTATGACGTTCGAGCAGGGAGAGAGCACGGTGGCGATGTAGTAGAAGCCCAAGTTATGCATTCGCCGAGGGTATCTGCAAGTGATAACGCTCCTTATATAGACCATGGCCGAATGCACCTGGTTCTACGTCAGGCCCACAGTTGAGGGTGGTGCACGCAGGAACGCCGAACGTAATGAGGCTAGCATGTGGCACTGGGGCGAGTATCACACAGCACCTATAGAGTGATGATGGCGGTAAGCACATGGACAAACGACGAGCCAAGGGCTCGCTTCCACCACCGAGGGTCGCGTGCGCAAGCTCATCTTTCCCCCAAAGACAACGTGTACCATAGCATCAAGTTCTGTTGCGGATCTTTAGGCAATGCGTAGCCTTCGAGGTAATGACAACTGACACTGCATCATCGCTATTGTATACTGATAGAACACACAACTCGACAATCGCCAGGACTGCCTGGCGTCCTTGGGCGCGGCGGGGACTGCTGGCACGCTGGTCCGTAAGACCACGCTGTGGATATAGCAGCCCGCACTGCCCCTTGACAGCCAGGCGCCGGGATCCAGTCCCGACGTTATATCTTTGAGAGAATGGTGGATGGTAGATGATCTCGAGATCGCCTTGTCTGAGCCACAGCCCTGCTCGACTCGTCCTTTCGTCGTTTCCAACTTTCCCACTTTTGACAAACTCCCCAGAACCCCCTGGCCATCGTGGCCCCCCCGTTCCTGCACGCCAACAGCTGTGCCTCACTACCTACTTCTTCACCTTTGCGCCTAACCCCTCACGTAAGAGGCTCGACTTTGTCGGCTTGGGCCCGAGAAACTTGCCAAAGAGGCCGCGCTTCTCGGGCGATGATGCGCCGTTTGATGGTCCGTTGGATGTGCCGGGTGTGCCATTCGTGGGCCGAGCGGTGCGCGAGTTGCTGGCTTTGCTGGTGCTGCTCGGGGCCGGGTTGGCTTTGGAGGGCGTGGCAGTCCCAAAGGGAGCCTTGAGGTTCATTGTGGACGCGCGGCGAGCAGACTTTGTCGCGGCTGGTGTAGCCGTACCGTTGGCAAGGCTCTCGCGCGGTGCTGAGAGGAGCGACATCGAGTGCCGCTTTGAAGGGGCTGGACGGGTCGATGGTAATGCGTCGTTTCCGCCGCCTGCGCGGAGCACGCTTGAGCGGTTGGAACGGGGGGTCTGGGATCAGCAACGGTTCGGAGGGATTGGGGGGAGAAACGGATCCAATAGAGAGACCATTATCCAGACGGAGATGCAGAAAGGGAAGCTGAGAGAATCGTCGGCCGAAGGAGAAGAAAGACACACAGATGGAGAATCAGAAGCACAAGAGGTCTTCAGATGCCAAGGGAAAACGCAGAACCCACAACGCCGATCTTCCCACGACGCCAACTCACAATAGCCGGAGCGGCCAAGCTGGCCGGCAGCTGGACGCTCTTCCTCCTCTCTGCGCGCTCGGCGGCGTCGCGTGCCTTGTTGCGCGCCGCGGCCTCGGCCATGTCCTTTGGGTCGCGCCGGGGCTCGTCGACGATGTATCCTGCGCGGAGGAGGGCGGCGCGGTTCTGGCGCGGGACGAGCTCGGGCTCGACGACAATACTCGCTGGCGGCTGGATGCTCTTGCGCCGCTCGAGACGCTCGGCTGCCTCGCGCGCCTTGTTGCGGAGTGCGGCCGCGTTCATCTCCTCTGCGGTGCGTGTGGGTGTCTTGGTGTCGACGCCGAGGCGGAGGAGGGCGGCGCGGTTGGCGCGCGGCGCCATCGACGGGCTGGCGAGAGAGGGCACGGCCTGCTGTCAGCGTTGCGCAGAGGTTGGAGGGATAGAGACAGTGCGTGACAGCTAGCAAGGAGGCACGCCAGGCACCCGAGGCGAGATACGAGCGCAGGCACCATGTCATGGCATGGATATCCGACCACCGCAGTTGTTGATTCTCCAGACGTGCACAAGAGCACTTGGTGACGCGCCACGGACAGAGCCCACATCCGCACACGCGCGTAACCACCAAAACTCACCAGGCGCAGGCCCGAGCGCTTGTGCCCTGGAGTATTGTCAAAGTCGACGGGCACGTCCTCGCCCGCGGCCCTGCGTGCGTCGCGGGGGTCGAACCACTCGAGGCCCTGCCGGAGGGCTGCCGACTTTGTGAGACGGGGTCCCACGCCCTCGACGTTGGTGGATGGTGGTGCGGGGCGGGCGCGGAACGGTGTGCGGCCGTTGCTCGAAGCGTCGTTGGTGGCACTGTGGGAGCTCGAGACGGTCGCGACGGACTGGGTCGTCGAGGGGCGGCGCCCCTTTACGGGGGAGATGCGCGGGGCCGCGGCGAATGTGGCCGAGCCGGGGGATGTGGGCGTCGTTGACGCAGGGGTGGGCGTGCTGGCGGTTGCGGTGGCGTGGGAGCCGCCCTGGGCATGCCGCGGCCGTGTGTGCCCCTGCGCCTGTGCAGGGTGTGACTGGGAGTCGGGTTGCTGGGATTGCGAGTGGGATTGCTGCTGCTGCGCGAGACGGTTGAGAATGGGGTCGTTGGCGACGTCCAGCCCGGTGATCCGTGCGTCGGGTGTGCCGGGTGTGCGTGGCGTGGTCGTCGTGGTAGTCGACGCTGCGGCTGCACGGGGAGTGGGTGGGTAGTGGTCGTGACTGCCGTTAGGGAGACCGGCTCGTCTGGCAGCACGCGCGCCCCGTTTGTAGGTAATGTTGTCGCCACCGGGGTGGTGGGTGTCGGCGCCGCCGTCGTGGATGCCAATGTGATTGCCGTCGTAGCTGCCCGACGCGGACGCGGGTGTCTGCGGCATCATGGCGTCCGGGAACGTGTCGGCGTGAGTCGTCGTCGGCGTGTCCGTCAGGCCAGGGTTGGAGCTGAGCGAGCTGAAAGACATGGGTGGTGGTGCAGATGACGGGCGTCGCGGGTGATGGGCAGTCTGGGGCGTGGGGGTTATAACGAGTGCAGGTGTGTGATGGACAGTGATGGGTTGTCGGCCGTCGGCAGTGATGACAGTGGGGGCTAAAGGAGGTAGCCCGAAGTGTGTTGTGGTGTTGACGCGTGTGAAGTGGAGGTCGGGCTAGTGGGGCGTGTTGTGGAAGAAGGTGAGACAGCCAGTGTGCGCGCAAGAAGAGGGGGGGGGGGGGGCAACGAATAGACAACTGAAGATGAAAGAGGAAAAGCGGAAAGGAGGTGTGGAGAAAGGAGGGGTGCGGAAGGAGGAACAGCGAAGTGACCAAGAAGAGCAAGTACTCGTTGTGGAATGAGGATAATGTCGTTGTGATTATGGCAGCGGAGCCAACGGGGGCCAACGGGGGGGACAGTGGGCAGTGGTGGGTGATCGTAAAGTGGACGCGTCTCACAGCAGGGGAACAAGACTAGAACAAGCAGCAACACTGCACCAGACCACGTCGGGCCGTGCCTGGAACCCAGCATGCACAAGCACGAGGGCCCCAGACCATGCAGACCAGTCAGGAGAGGATTCAAGATCCGGTAAACACCACAAGCAAGGGCCCATGCGTTTTCTATGGCGCGTTGGGTCTGTTACCCTCTATTGCCCTCTGTCGCCCTGCTCCCCCTTGTACGTCACGACGCGTCTACGCACTCGACGAGTTCTATACCCGAAACAAGCACACACACGGATCCTGAACGCGCTAGGGCCCACCCCCAACCTTGACTGAAATCAGTCACGTGAGGCTACGGCATGTCGCTCGCGTGGGTTTACTTCCGCTGGCTGGTCCAGGCTCAACGTGGCAATTGGTTCCGCCTGTGATCGATGACGACTGTGGATTGTGGCTGTCCATCCAAAAAGCCAACGCCAACTGCAGCGCCTTGGAGCCGACCGGTCGACCTGACGTAGCCCCCACAGCCCCCCCAGCGCCCAAGCCAACGTCGTCGCTGCTCTGGCCCATCATTCATCTCTTGCCCATCGTCCATCGCCACCTGCATCCTCGTCGTCTTTTGCTTTCCACATCCACACCCTCCCCTCCACCCCGAAGCTCCCCGCTCGATCTCCGCCCACCATGCAGGCCATCCGCCTAAGCAAGAAGTACCCAGAGTTCAAGCAGGACGAGATCTTTGAGCTCATCAACCGCTTCAAGTGAGTACATCTCTTGGAACTGGCGCCAAGGCGAACAGCAACGTTGCGGCGTCCTTGCTCTGTGGGGCCGCGTGTGCGACATGGGAGTTGTCTATTGTTCAACAGCACGTCCACAATGGCCGAGCCGATGCGCCCCCGTCTCTCCACACGCATGCACTGACGCGCACAGCCAGATCGATGTCGACGACAAGGGCTCGCTCGACAAGGCCGTAGTCATCCAGGCTGTCCAGGAGTCGGGAACAGCGGACTATGACACGGTACGTCAACCGGCTGCAGCGTGGTGTATACCATGTGCATGGCGGACTGCCAGCGGGCATGTTTCTGTTTCGGCTGTCTTTGTCTTGGCAGCTTCGGCACGAAAGACTTCCTCCTGCAACCCACCTCCACTGCACAGAACTCTGACACACAGGCCCGCGAGACGCTCAAGAGCGTCAACGTCGACTCGTCTGGCCGCGTCGAGCTCGAGGACTGGGTCCAGCTCAACTCGCTCCTCCGCGCCGCCAAGGACCAGCCAATGTAAGTGCCGAAGGTGCAGGAGTGCGCCGCAGCTTGGGGGCTGTGCAAGATCCAACAGGTGGTGCACCGCAGCGTCGTCGCCGCCGCCAAGTCGCTTGCTCGTCGGCTTTCTCTTGAGCGTTCAACCAGCGCTCAACCTCCTGGCCTTCTGCGCAGGATTGTTTGGCGCTCAGGCGCGCACTTCCCATCCCTGCCAAGTTTGTCCTTGGCTGACTCTCGCAGCATTTCGTCCAACAAGGGCCGTATTGCCGTCAAGGGCACCGCTGGTACCAATGCCCGGCACACGATCAACGAGGACGAGCGCCGCTCGTTTACCGACCACATCAACGGCGTCCTTGGCGGCGACCCGGATGTCGGACATCTGCTCCCGATCCCCACCGACACGATGCAGCTCTTCGACGAGGTCAAGGGTGGGTGTTGAGGCATGCCTAATGGCTGTCGGATGGCTCTGTTACCACGACCGGCCCGCTGGCATTGTTTATCACAAGTTGCTAACATCCCAGACGGTCTGATTCTCTGCAAGCTGATCAACGACTCGGTGCCGGACACGATTGACGAGCGTGTGCTCAACAAGCCCGGCAAGAAGCCGCTGAACGCATTCCAAATGACCGAGAACAACAACATTGTCATTACGTCGTCCAAGGGTATTGGATGCTCGGTTGTCAACATTGGCCCATCGGACATTCAGGAGGGCCGCGAGCACCTCATTCTCGGCCTCATCTGGCAGATTATCCGCCGCGGTCTCCTGGCCAAGATTGACATCAAGATCCACCCCGAGCTGTACCGCCTCCTCGAGGACGGCGAGACGCTCGAAGAGTTCCTTCGCCTGCCCCCAGACCAGATCCTGCTCCGCTGGTTCAACTACCACCTCAAGGCGGCTGGATGGCACCGGAAGTGAGTCGTGCAGTGCGGTATTGCCATGGTGGCCCCTCATGGGCCAGCCACGCTGCGACCCCGGAATGCCGCTTTCTAGAGCCCCGCCGCACCCCTTGGTAAACGCTATGAGCACCCGTCCTAACACCCAGGGTCAACAACTTCTCCAATGACGTCAAGGACGGCGAAAACTACACGATCCTCCTCAACCAGCTCAAGCCAGACGAGTGCTCGCGCGCGCCGCTCCAGACGCAGGACCTGCACCAGCGTGCCGAACAGGTGCTGCAGAACGCGGAGCGCATCGGATGCCGGCGCTTCCTGACTGCCAACTCGCTCGTGTCGGGCAACCCCAAGCTCAACCTCGCGTTTGTGGCTAACCTGTTCAACACGTGGCCTGGCCTCGAGCCGCCCGAGGAGGGCGAGGCGCCCGAGATTGAAGACTTTGACGCCGAGGGCGAGCGCGAGGCGCGTGTGTTTACGCTCTGGCTCAACTCTCTCGATGTTGAGCCTGGAGTGTACAACCTGTTTGAGGATCTCAAGGTGAGTTTGTGTAGTGGGGGAGTAGAAACCGCTCTCTCCACATGGTATACTCGCCATACGCCCCGCTCACACGCAGGACGGCTACGTGCTCCTGCAGGGCTTTGAGGGGGTGATCCCAGGCTCGGTCATCTGGCGCCGCGTCTCCAAGCCCAAGGAGGGCCAGGAACTGTCGCGCTTCAAGGCGGTGGAGAACACAAACTACGCCGTCGAGCTCGCAAAGGCCAACGGCATGCACATGGTCGGCATCCAGGGCGCGGACATTACAGACGGCACGCGCACGCTTGTCCTCGGCCTCGTGTGGCAGCTCATGCGCATCAGCATCACCCAGACACTCGCGTCGCTCTCAAAGGGCGGCAAGACGGTCACGGACCAGGACATGGTGCGCTGGGCAAACGACACGGTGAAAAAGGGCGGCAAGAACTCGACCATGCGCTCGTTCAAGGACCCAAGCTTGAGCAATGCCGTCTTCTTCCTCGACCTCCTCAACGGTGTTCGCCCGGGTATTGTCGACTACAACCTCGTCTACCACTCGGAGGACTACGAGGAGAAGCGCCAGAATGGTGAGTGGCGTGTACCGTGTAGTTCCTCTCCCGCCCATGGCCCTGTGGTCCTGCCCCCTGCTTGACTTTGAGCTGCACTTGGCTCGAGTCTCGCCCAACCACCGCCCGAGTCTCGGGCACCCACATCTTCCCCCACCCCCCTCTCCTCCACATCTTTCCCACTCTCTCCCCCCCCCCCCCCCACCACTCCCGCTAACCCCCAGCCAAGCTCGCCATCTCGATCGCGCGCAAGCTCGGCGCCCTCATCTTCCTCGTCCCCGAGGACATTGTCGACGTCCGCCCCCGCCTCCTGCTCACCTTTGTCGGCGCCCTCTGGTCCGCGTCGCTCCAGGGACACCACTAGACCGACCGTCTCGGCAGATACCTACAGTAGACCCAGGGCGTGTGAGCGCCGCGTGTGTGGATAAGAGAACGGACAAGAAGGCAAGGGTTGGCTGCTATCGTAGTGCGTGCGGCTTAGAATGGCTAGCTCGTAATGAATCCATGACAAGATGTACTCTGCAAGAACCGCGACGCGCGGCGACGTACGGGCCAACGTGGTACAGTGTACAATCTATGTGACGGGGCTACAGACGAAACTCTATGCGGGCGGTGCGGGCGCCGAGGCCGAGGCCGAGTCGGAGGCTCCGGCTGGAGATGCCGCAGTCGACGGCTCTGGCTCTTTCGGGGCATCATCGACTACGCTCTTGGCGTGGACCTCGGGGCTGCCCTCTGGGTTAACAGGGGGGTCGACATCCATCTTGTCTGCCGTGTCCTCTGCCGCGGGGGCTGGAACGGTGACCCCTGGCGAATCCTTTTTGACAGTCTGGTCGGCGGCAGTGGGCTCGGGGACGTCCTTTGCCTCTGGCTCTGGCTCTGGCTCTGGCTCTGGCTCGGACGGCTCGGACGGCTCGTCGATGACCATGGGCTCGGATTCGGGCTCGGACTTTGCTTCGGGCTCGGGCTCGGGCTCTGCTGGCTCAGGCTCTTCAGGCTCTGCAGGTTCGGCCTTGTCGTCTGCTTTGTCCGCCACCTCGTCGGCCTCGGGCTCGGACACGGGCTTGTCCGTCTTGTCCGGCTGCTCTGCCTCAACGGCCTCGCTCTCGCTGGGCTTGTCCACGCTGGGGACGTCGGCCTTGGCGGCCTCGTCCTTGTCGTTCGCGCCCGTGGTCTGGTCTCCCGCGGGTTCACTCTTTTCGGCACTCTCACGAGCCTCGGGCTGGACCTCGGGCGTGAGCTTTGATCCCTCAGCAGGCTCGGGGACGTCGGGCTCAGGCTTGGCGCTAGGTTCATCGGCATCGCTGGCGGCAGGCTGGTCGTCATCGGCATTGCCGTTGAGGGGAACACTGGCGTCCTTGCCGTTGGGCGCGTCGTCGCCGGCCTTGTCGTCCACCGCCTCGGGGCCATTCTTTTCGTCCATCGGCACATCCTCGTCGAGCGACGTGCTGCGCTGGACCCAGCGGAAGACGTCGGCGGGGCACAGCACGCCCTTGTCCGCGTCGAGCTGGAGCGCGAGGCCCTGCGACACCCAGTGCGCGGCGCGAGGCTCGAGGGACTCGGCGAGCATCTCGTCGCCCGCCTTGATATGCAGGCGGGGCGCGCCGTGGTCTGTGGGGCGTAATGTGATTTTGTATCTGGAATTAGCGGGGTGCGGGGTGGGGGAGTAAGCCAACTCACTTGTCGTCGGCGGTGCCGAATTCCAGATCGTGCGTCCACAGACTCTGCTCTCCGCGCTCGTCGCCGGGCACGTCGACCCACCCGCCTAGCATGTCGGGGGCGTATGCGAATCCCGCCTGGCCGCTGAGGAAGACCATCTGCCCCGGGATTGGTGGAGGCAGGTCGCCATTCTCCGCCGCGAGCGCAGCCGCGTCCTCGGCGTCTACCGCCAAGTCCTGCGGGAGGACGCCGGCGGACGCGGCCACGTCCTCGTGTAAGGGTGCCCAGCCAAGCTCGGCCTCGCGCTGGCGCTGCAGCTCGGCCATGAAGAGCTTGCGCGCCGCGCGCTTCGAGATGCGTGTCGTAAACTTCTTGTCCACCTGGGAGCGTGTTAGCTTGCAACATGGACAGAGTTGTTTACGTACCTTGATGCGCTCGACGCCCTCGACGACTATACTTGCGCCGTCGTGTCCATTACCCCAGCCGCGGGTGACGACGCCGTTGCGCTCAGTGGCAGTGTAGCGTACCAGGCGGGGCACGATCCGGACAGTCACGTTGACCACGTCATTGTCGCTCCGCGTCGCGGCGCCGCCCCACCGGATCCAGCCGGCGTGGACGAGCACGAGACCCAGGTCCGAGTCGTCGGTATACACATCTGTGCCCCAGATGCGGCGTTCTGTCCGTGCCTGTCCACCCTCGCCCCATCCGAGGCCGACGATGGCTCCTTCGGTGCCCGCAGGACGCGCCTCGTCCCACCCAGGCTCGCCGCGCACCTTCCAGCGTGTGCCAAGGAAGCCGCCACCGACACGCACCACCACCAAGCCGCCCTCGTTTGCGTGGCACGAGGAGCGTGTCTGTGCGAGCGACCACGACGAGCCTCGGTACACCTCGTGCCCGACCACACGGCCAAGGTCCACATTGCTCATGGGGAGTGACTTGAGCCACGCCTCGACAGGCGCAGACGACACCTCGGGCCACTTCTTCACAGCCACTGTGAGCGCAGACCAGTCGCGCGGAGCAGGCTTTTCCTCCTCCTTGCGCCGCTTGCGACCTCCACCGCGCCTAGCCGTAGTCGTTGTCGTGGCCGCCGGAGCGGGCTCTTCAGCAGCCGCTTCCGCCCGCGGACGCTTGGTAGACTCGCGCGGCGTGTATGTGTACTCGGTCTCGGGCTTTGTGTATCCGTACTGCCGACGCTCCGCAGCTGGTGGGGCAGCGGGCGGCAATGCAGGCGGTGGCGCAGCTGCCGCGGGCGGCGGTGCAGCGGTTGCCTTTTCGGCAGCGTACGTGTCAGGCCGGTTGATGACCTCAATGTGTCGTGTGTACATTGGCTGCTGCTGCTGCTGCTGAGACTGCGATTGCGCCTGCTGTTGTTGCTGGGCCTGCTGCTGTTGCGCTTGCTGCGGTGGCTGCTGTTGCTGCTGCTGCGGAGGCGCACGCTGCTGGCGGTAGATGTCGGTATACGCAGTGGACGGCTGACGCGGGGGCTGGAACGGCTTGGTCTCAACTCCATAGGCAGCACGGCGCTGCTGCTCCTTTTCGAAACGAGCACGCTCCTCACGCTCACGGGCGAGCTGGCGCTCCTTCTCCCTCTCACGCTCGCGTTCACGTTCCAATTCCCGCTCACGTTCCTTTTCCCGCTGCTCACGCTGGTCGCGGTCACGCTGTTCGCGCTGGTCGCGATCACGTTGTTCACGCTCACGCTCGCGCTGGTCGCGCTCCTTTTCACGCTCACGCTGGTCACGTTCGCGTCGCTCCCTTTCCTGGGCCCCAAATGCGAATGGATAGCCGCCGCCGCTGCCGAGGAAGCTGCCACCGCCGATACCGCCGTAGGAGCTGTATGGTTGGGTGTACGCCGACGCATACGTCGATGAGAACGAATACGGCGGGCGACCACCAGCAGCCGACGAGGATGACGCTGGGGGCTTGGGCGCGTTCGACGGAGGCTCGCGCGAGGTTTGTGTCGGCGAGGCCGAGGGATGCGATTGCTGCACAGGCGAGCGCTGGGGTGGCTGGTCGCGCGACGGGTTGGAGAGTGGAGGTGGTCCTCCGCCAAACATACCACGCCCAGGCTGGCTGGGAGGGGGCACGGTCGTCTTTGACGGGCTTGTTTGCCCAATGCTAGAGAGGCCCGAGATGCCTTCCCGTGGTGTGCTTGAGCTGGACAGGGTACGCTGGTGACCAGGAGCCGCCTTGTCACCGCCAGCACTGGCATTACTGCCTGAGCGCGAACGACCCCCACCGTCGTATGCCGAGCCCAGCGGACGGCTAAGGCTGGCAAAACTGGGCAGTGGCACGCCGGGGCGCTGAGATGAAGCGCTCGACGGGGGAGGGGGCGCCGCGGATGTCTTGGGCGGCGCAGCGTTCGGTGGGTTCGCACGAGACAGAGTTGGCGATGTGGATGGGAGGACAGAATGAGGGTACGCAGATGAGCGGCCCGGCGACGTTTCCGGGCCGGGACCTCCTGGACCCGTCGAGGGTTTCGCCTGGCGCTCACGCTCGCGTTCGCGCTCGCGCTCAATGTCGCGGAGACGGTCACGCTCCCGCTTCTCGGCCATATAGCTTGCAAAGGGGTACCCGCTGCTCGGCGGATTAAACGAGCCGCGTTGCATAGTTCCACCGTCGCGCGGGAAGCTCATCCCAGAGCCAGGAACGCGACTCTCATGGGCGGGCGGTGCCTGAGGGGCGGGCGGCCGCTCGCGATCGCGCTGGTCGCGTTCACGCTCCCGCTCCCGCTCGGTAGCACCTGCAGCCGTGTGCGGCACAGAGTGGTGGTGATGATGGCGGTGGTGGTGATGGTGTGGGCCGGGAGGATGCGTATGTGAGTGGGCATGTTGGCCGGCGGATGCGGTGGAGGCCGCCGACGAGGACAATTCGGGCCGGGGCCCTGGATAGCCGAAGCGCGATGGCTCAGACGCCGACGGTGGTGAGGCAGCAGACGCGCCGAGAGACCGTGGCTCGTTGTAGGCAAAGCGCGAGGGTTCTGAGGTTATGATGGGCCACAAGGCAGCAAAGGATGGGGGTGCTTACCTCGAGGAGGAGGCGGCCGATCACGAGCGGCTTTGTCCTGGTCTGCCATTGTCTGTCTGTGCGTGCTCTAGGTGTGGAGGTCGTCACGCGCGGAAGAAGGTCGACTGGACGGTGAGACGGCCAAAGGGGGTTGGCTCGTGGTGGATGGCGAGGATAACTGGGTTGCAGGATAACAACAATGGACAAGGATGTCTTGGATTGATGGAGTAAGAGACAAAGGGGCGGGGTGGGGGTGGTGATGATGTTGTGGGTGGTGACGAGGTGGAGATGGATGGATCAAATTCAACTAGGTGGTTGGTTGGTTGGTCGGAATGGATCAAAGAGCCAGTAAGGGGCCGAGCGAGCGAGCGAGCGACGAGACCGGGGCAAGCAAAGGAAACGGGGTGAGGGGCGAGGGGGGCCGATTGACGCTTGTCGCGAGTGTGCCAGATTGCGCGGATGCCGGAAGGGCATGGGGGCCCAAGGCAAAGCTAGCAGGACAAAAAGGAAGCAAGCCCATCGACGTCAGGTCAGGGCCAGGGTCAAGTCCAACACCGACTTTGTGATTCAGGCACGGGTTAAAACGCCACTCACTTGGGCAATCACCCACCCACAACCAAAACGTCGCACGCGCGCACAGACCCATTATCATATTCATCACCACTGGCCGACAAACTCGGCCCCACCCGACGCCGGCCCGGCGTTTCAAAAATCGCCATGTGGCACTCGGAGTCTTTTGTAGTCTGAATTTACGTAAATACACGTGGCCATGAATGACATTATTGGACCCACCACTTATGAATTTCAGGGCGGGCGCGTTTGTGTTTACCTTGCAGACCACAACATGCAAGTCGGGGCGATCGGGGGTGGGTGGGGTGGGTGTCATAGCTGGCGAGGGAATTCAGTCGCGCTCACGACGTCCGTCCCTTTCCTCGCCATTGCGTTTCCTTTCCTCGACAACAACTCATAATCAACTCTTTCACGACCTACTCTACACATTCGCCACGACTGCTCTACTCTTTCTTGAATATACCTGTTCGATTTCGCGTAACCCTGTTCGACTCCTTGCCACTCCGATCCTAACCAGCGGCGGCACCTTGGGCACGATGGCCCGCGATGCGCGAGAGCCCAGCTTGGAATCCCCTCCTCGACCGCGTGCACTCTCACGACTGCCCCAGCTCACAAAAACAAAGAAGCGCTCTGCCCTCGCCGAGCGCGCTGACACCGAGGTCAACTCGATCTCAGACACCGTACAGCGCAGCGGCCCGTCGATGCGCGGTGGCTTGGGCGCGGGATCAAGTGGAACAACAATAATGGTGACGCACAAGGCCAGGAAGCTTCCGACACTGTCGCCAACCGCCACCAATGACCCCGACTCTATTGTTACATCCACACCGCGCGGATCGCAATCTCAACCCCAGCACCGACGGCGATTCACACAGCTTGCGGAACTGTCCTCGCCGCACATTGACACGACACCGCGTGCCATGCCCTCTCGCCGCGCGCCACTCCGCACCGCTCGTGGTGAGAGCCCAGCCTTGCGGGTGGGCGAGGAGACGCGCATCTGGGACATTGCGCCGCCAGCCGATCTTGCCAGCTCGAGTCTCTTTGGTGACCTTTCGGATGACGACGGGTTCGAGCAGCCCCACGGCGAGCCCTCTCCAGCGTGGTCCAACGGCTCTGTTCGTCATGCGGGCGGATTCGTTACCCCAGTGGGAAGCCAGGAGGTGAGTGTCACCACGTCGGCTCGTTTTGCTAATGCAGCAGGTTACATCGCGCATACCCACCACCAAACGTAAACGCGGCGGTCTCACAGCGTCCCAGTCGCGCCACCAGCGCCCGCCAACACCTTCAGCCACACAAGAGGTGAGTGCAAGCTTGCCGCCTGGCCACCATCGTTTGCCACCCAACACACGCGCTCACACAGCGAAGGCGGCGGACGACGATCAGGACATGACCGTTGTTATGAATCAGATGCCTGCCCCACCATCAACTGCACGCCCTGCGAGGCGCGACACCATGCTCCCTCCGCCATTACCACGCAGCGTCAAGACTGCTCTCAAACAGGTAGGTCGCATTGTGATGTAAGCCCGAGCTAACTCTTGCCAGCTGCAGCCGTTGGATGTCCCTATTCGGATCAGAGAGCCAGAGACGATGCCTTCACGGAGGCGGTCAAGCTCCACTACGTCTCGGCGCTCTGTTTCCGCTACACACTTGGCGGCCCCTTCTTCACATCAAGCGCGCCGGCACTCGAGTGCTCCCGACGTCGCCCAGGATGGACCTGCAGGGGCATCGTCCAAGCGGCGCCGTGTCAGCGGCGATTCCTCGTTGACAGCCAATGCCAAAGGCAAAGGACGACAGTCGGTGCCCAACTCCCAGCCGCTCGCACACAACTTCACCCCCGCGCCTGCACCACGAGCTGTGCCATCCACCGCTCCGGTTCGGGGTGCGCGCAACAGCAACCGCACTCCTGCACCAGTGAAGCCATTGGCCATCGCTCCTCCGAAGCACATCGACAAGGAGACTCGCCGATTTCGAATGAGCCTCACGCCACAGGCGCGCAGAGTGCTGAAGGACACCACTGTCGGCCTCGCCGCACACCCACCACGGCCAACGCCCGGACACGACCCGCTCGACTGTATTTTGACCGAGGCCGAACGACGCCGCAGTCGTAGCCGCAGTCGTTTGAGCAGGAGTGCTACACCATCCACTCTGAAGGGCTCAAAGCTGCACCGTGTACCAAGTGGTTCGACCGCACGCAAGTCGAGCGCTGAGCAACGCGGTCAGTCTAGCACCCAGCGCATCGACCCCGATGAATCCGTCGACGCTCTTGGCTTAGCCCTCGATGCGCCCAGTGACGCTGGCAGTGACAGCGACGACGAGGTCGGAAACGACACCTTTGCCAACATCCGCACCCGCACAAACGCGCCTCGCGCGGGTTCCAAACTCGCCCAGTCGCCTATCAACGCCCAGTCTTCTTCACCTGCACATGCACCCTCTCGGCACCTCTCGCCTATATTGGACACCCCCGAGGTCGAGGACTCGCCGCCTAGGGACTTGCCATCATTGTTCTCTCCCGACTCGAGCCCTGGCCCGGGAGAAACTGACCTCCCTGCGTTCGATCACATGGGTGGCATGTTTGACGCCCCGGCAGACTCGTCCCCGTTCAGCAGCCCTGCCCACGACAACGCCCTTCTGCCCCAGAGCAGCCCCGCCCGCGAGGACGCAGCCATCCGTCATGGCAGCCCCATCCACCAGGGCACTCCTGTCTGGGAGGATAGCCCCGGCCGCGAGGATAGCCCTGCTCGTGAGGACAGCCCAATGCGCCACGACAGCCCCATCCGTGACCACAGCCCCATCCGTGACCACAGCCCTATCCGTGATGACAGCCCCCTCCACGAGGACAGCCACGCCGGCCACCGCAGCCCAGTCCGTGATGGCTCCTCGCACTACGGAAGCTCTGGCTCCCTGACCTCGCCCTTCCACTTAACAGCCCTCAACAGGCTGGTGAAGCATTCGTCGCCGGCCGTTGAGGAGGAAGACGATGATTTCCAGGTGGAGGACGAAAGCGAGAACAACATTGCCGAAACGACCCCTGCCCCTCCATCTCAGCTTCAGGCAGCTCCTACCCCTCGCGACGGCACACCCGGACGCGGCGTTGCCCCATCCTCCCCTCCCATTGCGGCCGATGACGAAGCAACCCTTACCGGGCGCGCGCCCACACCGGGCATGGTACGGGTCCCCAGTGAGGCTCCTCGTGATACTCCAGGTGGTACATTGGCCCAAACACGGGCAACTGCTACACCGGAGCCGGAAAGCGAGGAGGAGTTTGACGCCGAGGGTGATACAGTTCTGGTGGACGAAACCCAAACGGACGTGAGCTTGGACCGTTACACGGCCGACGACCAACCCGTAGCGGTCGGCAACGAGGATCCGGAGGAGGAGCACGACCAGGAACACGACGAGGAGCAGGTGAACGAGGACGAGCAGTGGCAGGAGCTTCATGAACCTCCACAACGAGCACCCTTCCGCACGCGCGACATTTACTCGAGCCCTGTTAAATCTGCTTCTGCTACGCGAGCTCGGCGTCCGTCTCTGCCACCTACAGTTTCCCGCCTGATTGGTGTGGTACTTAACACACGCCACAGGAGTTTGGCCTTGCGCGGTAGGCGTGGAACGTCCCCAAATGACGACGACAACGAAGACGAAGCACCCGCGCCGGTGGAGCACGAGCTCGTGCAGCATGTTGAGGCCGAACATCAGCCACGACACGAACTCGAGGATGACCACGAGTCAGGCAACGATTCCAACGATGCTCCTGCTGAGTCGGCTGCCGGTGCCCAACTCGAAGCACAAGTCGAAGCGGATGTGGAGTCGGAACCTGAGGACCAGTCGTCTGGCGGCTTTGACAACGACGGATCCGGCCATGACGAACCTGAACAACCTCAGGAAGAGGAACTCGATGACCGCCACTCATTAGTCGACTTGCCCCATGCCGACGGTGTCGAGTACGAGTCCGATTCTGTTTCGCTGGAAGACTTTGATGCCGAGGGCGACACGGTCCTTGACGGCAACGGGTCGGTTGTCATGGGCGATGCCAGCGACGATCAGTCTGAATCTCGTGCCCCCGTGGACGCCCAGGACGACGAGGATCGCCGCTCACCCGAGCCTGCTGACGAGGCTGTGCAGAACGTTACTCCTTCGTCACCCATCATACAGTCCACATCCATCCCGTCTGCCATGTCGACCACCCCCAACCAAACATCCCGTATCGGTGCATCTCGCGAGACGATCCTTGACGCCTCCATCGACATGTCGGTGACAGTTGAGCAGTCGTTCTTGTCTGCCGACCAGACATTTGCGTCCGCAGAACAGACCTTCGCATCCGCCGAGCAGACATTTGCGTCCGCCCAACAGTCGTTCTTCTTTGCCTCGGCAACAACTCCCCATCGCTCCGTTCGTGCCCCGGTCGGCACCAGCTCTCTTGCCAATGCGCTTGGTCCCGAGGGGTCCTTTGTCGACGCGTCCGCCGACACCGCTGAGGACACGGACGTATCCATGATCGACGTCTCTGCCGAAACGGTCGAGGCCGAATCGTTTGTTGCCCAGTCGGTCGATGCCGCTGTTGAGCCTCCTGCTACTGCGCGGGCAGAGACTTCAGAGGTCGACATGTCCGCGGACACCATTGACGTCGGGGACTCGTTCGACGTCACGGCGGACACCATCGACGACGACGCGAGTGAGAATGAGTCTATGGATCGCCCAGTGGACCTGGTGGAGGACGACTCCAACTTGAGCGAGGCCGGCCAGCAGGAGTCCAACTCTGTTGTCGACATTTCCGCCGACACCGTCGCTGAGGAGTCGATGCTTGATACCTCCGCAGACACCGTCCCGGCCGATGACTCCATGGTCGACATGTCGGCGGCCACTCTGGAAGCAGACGACTCGTTCAAGACAGCCAAGGGCAGCGTCTCGACTGTTCACGCAGCCGCCACAGCCCCAGGCGAAAGCTCCACATTAGACGTCTCTGCAGACACAGTGGAGGCCGAAGACTCGATGTTTGACTCGACCGCCGATCTTGGAAACCCCGTTGCCGCGACACCCGCAGGACAGCACACAAACGACAATGTGCCCGCCCAAGCCTATCCCGAGGATGCGCCCGAATCACGCGACGCTTCTCCCGAGCCAGCCCACGAATCAGACGCGGTGAACGCAGCGTCTGCAGACACTGGCACGCCGCTTGTTCAGTCCGCCGACATCGGCACGCAGCTCTACTCGCCACCTACATTCGACATCCCTAGTGTTGTCCAGGCGGCCCTCGGGGCGGGAATGGTCATCGACAGCGACGAGTCTCGCTCCCCGGCCAGCGGGGACGATGCGAGCGGGCCAGTGGAAGACCATTCAATGGACAAGGAGCAGCCGCTTGCGGGCGACGATGCTGGCCCGGTCAATGAAGGGTCAACTGAAACCGAGACTGAGACCGCTGAAACAGTTGAGCCCACTGAGTCTCAACATCTGCAACCTTCCGAGTCTACAGTCCAGAACGCTCGTGCGACCACCCCAGCGCCTCCCACTAGTTCACCGCCTGGGTCTCCTGTCCAAGACCCAGACCATTCCCAGATGGATGAGATCCCCGTCCGCCGCCGCCGCCGTCTTTACGCCGGTTCCACCCCAGTCCGCCCTCGTATCTCTGGCGAGTCGCAGGGCTCATCATCCGTCCGCCGTTCAGCACGGTTGAGTGGCACTCCTGCCGTCGCTTCATCGCCCGCCAAGGCGCCTGCACCCGCCTCGGCCTCTACGAGCGAATATGTACTCGCTTCACCGCGTCGATCCGCTCGGCTCAACTCGCCTGCGCCGTCCCCTTCACCACTTGCGGGGCGCGTGTTAGCTGCTGTTGCCGACGACGTGCACCCGTCTCCTCGTCGTTCTGCACGCCTCTCGGGCGTCCCTGCACCAGAACTTGCCCTGACGCCCGACACACGAAAGCCGCGTACAGCTGGTGGCTCTCCGGCAGTTGACGCTGAGCTGTCCCCGAGCAAGTCGCCCGCAGCGCACAATGCTGAAAGCGATGTGGAAGAGGGTGTGCAAAGTGAAGAGTCGGGTGATGACGAGGAAATGGCAGAGGACGATGACGAGGAGAGCATGGAACGCGCCGCCTCAGACGAAGCTCCGCCTCACGAGGACATGGACACCGAAGACGAGGAAGAGGAAGAGGGCGAACAGGATGAGATCCACCAACAACATACGCCCCACGCCAACCCTCTGCCAGAGCTCACCACACGCGAGGTGACTCCGGCGCCAGAGATCGAGGTCACCCCTGCACCTTCGTCTCCGGTCCGCACGTCGCGTCCCGTATCGGCCTCTGTCCCACCTCCTTCACCCAATCGCACCGCATCTTCGCGCCGTGGACGCACCGCGTCTCCGATACCGTCGTCGCCAGTGCGCCCTACCGCGGCCCACACCATGGAGCCCCCGACACCGGCGACCCCGCGGTACACGTCTCCTTCCCCCTCGAGCCGCCCGCGCTCGCAGCCCCGCTTCGACGACTCGGCCCTGGAGCTCTCCCTCGCCACCCCACTCGCATCTCTCCACACGTCTCCAGCACAGCCTCCATCCCCGTCACCGCGCACGACCTCCAATGTCACCCCTACCGGCCTCGCACTTGCCGCAGCCATGGGAACACTGACTGTAGCTGCGGCTTCATCTCCGCTCGTACGCGTGCCCCATTCGGTGCGCTCCCCTCAAGCGACGGCGGCGACACAGGTGCCGCTGGCTCTGCTCGCGTCCCCCGTCATTACATCGGCATCGGCGGCACGTGTGTCGCCTGTGGGTGAGGCATCTCCGGTTACGCGGGCGTCTCCTCGTGTTCCCTCGCGAGCGGCGTCACCTCTCGTTCCCTCCCGCGCGGCCTCACCGGGCCTGTTGGCCTCTCCTCGCATTCCCTCGCGCGCAGCATCCCCACTTGCACCAGCGTCACCCCTTGGGCAATCCCGTTTCCCCACGTCGGAATTCGCCCACGCGCCGTCCCCAGCCGCGCGGGCTTCTCCTCGCGTATTCTCTCGTACGGTGTCCCCGCTTGACCCCACGTCACCTCGTGCGCCGTCGCGCGTCTCTACGCCGGACTACGCGCGCGAGTTTAGCCCCATCGTCACGCAGCCCGACTCGCCGTTGCCAGTGTCCCCTGTGCGGCGGTCTCCACGCCTCAGCGCCTCTGCACGTGCGTCGCCGGGCCCCAGCTCCTTGGCACGCGGTCTCAGTCCGGCCCCTCGTGGTTCTACTCCGGCACGGCAATCGCCAGCCCTCCTCGCCGAGGCTGCGATTCTGGGTAACAGCCGCGCAGTCTCTGCCATGCCAAGCCTCTCGCACACGTCCGCTGTGTCCTCGCCCGCCCCGTCGCCCAAAACGGCGCCTTCCGCCAGGGCTCTATCACCCGCACGGCCGGTGGCACCCGTTCCTGCTGCCATCGATACACTCAATGGGACTATGGACGGCGATACTACCCTTGACGCCGAGCCCGGCGCGTGGGACATGACGAACGCGAGCTTTGAGGGCGACGCGACGCACTTTGTCGCAAACCTCTACGCTGGCGAGGACTGGGACGTGACTTCGATTCCACCGAAGACGTCCCTTACACCGATGCGTTCGAGTGCGGTCGAACACGGGAGCTCGCCGTTGAACGTGACCAACGGCGGTAGCGTGACCCAAGCGGAACAGTCGGAGACCCACGATCACCTCCAGGAGAAACGCTACGATGAGGACAGTCGTGACGAGGATATCCGCGACGACGGGAACAGCCCAGATGACTACAACGACAGTCTGGAGGACCGCGAAGCCAACAATGCGTCTCGAGACAACGATGACCGGCCGGACGAGACCGAAGAATCGGTCGCGGGGTATACGAACGTTGTCGCCGAAATGGATGTTCCCCTCAACGACGACGATGATATCATTCCGCGAGACAACACTGGCACGCACATCCACGTCTACCTTCGCGAGATTGTACCGGTCAAAGTCGAGGACAGCAGTGACATTGAGGACGAACGGACGGACGCGCCCCAACTTTCGATCAAGACAGAGCAAGAACTTGAGCACGAGCTGGTCGTCAATGCGCCCCATCTCCGTGCCCGCTCCACATCAGCTGGACCATCGCGCCGCCCGCGTACACGTTCTGCCTCGGTCCAGCCGCGAGAGCCAGACAGCCGCGAGGCATCCCCTGCTCGTCGTGCTCCTCCCGTTCACGATGCCACGCCGAATCGGTCACCCTTACCACGTGTGCACACACCGCGTCGGGCACCCATGTCGTCCACCGTCGCTCACGCGGCAATGGCCGGTGCCGTTGCCGCAGCTGCAGCCACAGGCGCCCACTACATGTCAGCGCCCCGAGCCGCCCCTCCGACGGACGTGACCACCCACGCGTCGGGTTCTGGTGTCGCCAGTCTTTTGGAAGAGATTCGAAGCGGTGTAGCCCTGCGGGAGAGCACGTCTCGGCGCCCTGTGTCACCTGTTCGTGCGACGGCCTCCCACTCCGATGCCAGACACTCGACCGCCTTCCGTGCCCCTTCAAGCGCACTCCCCCCTCCTCGCCCACAGCTCTCGTTAACGCGCTCTCTGCCCGACCCAATCCGGCGCACACTCGAGCAGGAAATGTCGACAGTGGACAATACTGACACTGCAACGGAAGTTGGTGACGATGACGAGGACGACATTCCCCTCGACGACAAGTCTATTCAAATTCGCAGCGGCAACCCTCAGCTCGCCGCATGGGCCACTGCGATCCTCAAGGTAAGCTCGACGAGAAATTTTTTGTTGATGCCTAACTGACATTTCAGTCACGCGACTGGAAGATGAGTGAGGCTCACGTTCGCCCCGGACGCTCGCGCATCATCATGCCTGGCAACGGGAGCTTTGACATGACGAATGCAGGGCGCGAGGTGCCGTTTGAGGAACTCGTCCATGAGGCCGACCGCACGTTACGCGAGCATCGGGCGCAGTCGCGCTCGCGTTCTCGCTCACGTTCGCGGGCCCCATCCACTGCCGCTCCTCCCGCCCCCGCACGCGCACTCCCCGCCCACCTGATGACTCCGGCGATGGCGACACCCCCCGCGCCTGGGATGTGGCGCACTGCGGCGAAGAGGAAACGGGAACGCACTATGAGCACTACCACCATGGCCTCCATGGCCACGACCGCTGGCACCAGTTCGCGCCGCCACGAGCTCGAGTACGACGAGGACGGTATCATGCGCTGGACCAAGCGCAACTGGATGCGCCTGGAGAAGATCTTCCGCACCCACCGCGCAACCTGGCTGGAGACGGGACAAGCCGAGAATGTAGACGAGGTCATTGACGCGTTCATCGCGCGAGTCGAGCTGGCCGACGACGAGCTCGTTGACGACTTTAGCCGGTGAGTATGCCACCCCATGACACGTTCAGCATCTGACCGGTTCAGGGAGGTGTTTGAACTTCGCGTTGAGGCCCTGCGCCCTCGTGTGTGTGGCACCCAGCCAAGGATAAAACGCGCCCGTACCGAACGCGTCGCCCCTGCCGAGCAGCCGGGGACGCTACGCCGCGCACTGAGCTGGATTTTTGGTGGCTCGCGCCAACCGCTGACCGATGTCGAGCGCGGCGAAACTGAGTCGCAAGCTGAGGACGGCGACGAGATCGACGAGGAGCAACCGCGCTACACCGCCCGGCAGAAGGGAAAGGGCCGCGCGAGCCGCGTCGACTACGCCGCGGACGAGATGCCTGACACTGTCGAAGTGTCAATGTCGCAGACTCCCGGTCGGCCCGTGACCGCACCCTTTCTCCCCGAGCTTTCTATCTCGACCCCAACTGCCATCCACCCCGTGCCTCTGAACCACACGACCCCCGCTCCAGCACAAGCTCAGGTCCCACATCACCCCTCGCGCGCCCACGACACGAGCGAATATCGCTACGGCGACCTGTCCCGCCGCCTCTACGACCCACTCTACCCGTCCCTCCCCCAGCGCGCCAGCATGCTCGTGAGCGGCACACCGCGCCCCCGTCCCCGCGTGCGCTCGGGCGACGACGGGCGCGAAGTCACTCCCCCCGCTGCAAACGTGAGCATTTCCGCCGGCGGGAGCGTCCTCGACGTTGTCCGTGCCCTACAGGACAAAGTTGACTTGGAAAGGGACGCGCGGTACGTGAGCGACCGCCGGCAGCGTGAGACGGAGCGTCTGGGCGGGCAGCGGCGCGTGAGCTCGCTCGTGCTTGATGAGGATGGGGAGCGGAGCTTTGTGCGCGATTAGGTGTGCCGTCGGCGGATGGGGGGAGTGAGGAGTGAGGAGTGAGCAGGGAAGAGGGAGGAGTGAGGAGGTGAGAAGAGCGAGGGGGTGAGGAGTGTGAGGAGTGAGGAGGGCAATAGTCTAGAGGAACAGTAAAGTGTCGACTTGGACGTGGAGATGTGTCTGTGTGCTTGTATTCTTGTTGGTTTAGCCTATGCCATGTCAATGTCTCATACCGTCCTACGACTCCCGTTTTGCCTTCCACACCGACACACTTGCGCCTGTCTGAGTCGTGACACTCAACACTGTTGTAATAGAGACAGCCTTGTGGCGGTGCCACGCGGCGGGCGCCTTCTAAGCGTACAACTTGGTATCATCACGCGTCATGTTGCTCTATTCTCTAGTTTCTCCAACAAACACTCAATATTACAGTATAAAGGGGTGGTTATAAACACTTCTGTCCTTCCTCCAATGCCACCCAGCAGGTCAATTTGCGCACAATGCAGCGCCCCAGTCGCCATCCGTCATGCGCCAGGCTCGCCATCCGTCACGCGCCAGGACCTCCAGCGTGCGCGCCTCGGAATCGAGGTTGGTAGTTTGTTGAGTACGGCCTCGCATTGAACGACGGCGCCGGCCCCTGCACCGCGGGCTGACCGAGGCGCCCGGGGCTGCCTGTAGCGGTAGGGCGACGGGGCTGGCAGGGAGGAGGACGGGCGTTTGGTGAATCGTGGACGCCATCCCAGTTACGAACACTGCGAGCTGCGTCCTTGGCATTGAACTCGGCACGCAACTTGTGGGGCCGTGCGCGCACGGCCCACCTCCTTTCGCCACACCATTTGCTTCTGCGGTATCGTTCGATGCACGGGCCCCTCCTCACCCTTCAGTACTTCATATTGAAGACACCACCCCACCCCGCGGGGCCCGAATGGGGTGTACTTGGACAAATTTCAGGCCGGCCGCGCTCCCCCCGAAGAGGCGCGCAGGGTGCTAGGCGCGGAGTGGGTGTTGTAGCAAGTGCGAAAGGCGCCCCAAGGGGTGCGTGTATGTTTATCGGGTCAGAGGGTGGGTCACTTGCCTGTGGCGTGTGGGGGCGCCATACCGTAGTGGAAGAAGGGCCACGCAGCCGAGCCGAGCTTGCGGCCATGCCAAGGACCCTGGTGGGGTAGAGCACGCCGCCATCCCGCTGCCGTTAGGGGCATAACGCGGCCCTCGAGCCCGCGGCGGCCATCGACCTCGCCGCAGCCTTCGACCGCGGGGCAGCCGTCGACCGCGCTGTAGCCGTTGGACGAGCGTGCCGCAGCCGTCGAGCTCGTTGCTGCCGAGCCGCCGAAGAGCCCATTGCGCGTTGCCGCAGCTGTCAAGCTCGTTGCCGCCGTCGAGCTCGTTGCCGCCGACGAGCGTGCTTCGACGGTTACTCGCGACGGGTGTGGGACAACGCATGAAGCTGGGCGGCAGCGATCAGGGCTCGTGATTGATCAAACCCTCTGGGGATGGTGTTCTGAGCGTCGTTGGCCACCGCCGGGGCGTTGTCTTCCCCATCCCCACGGGTTGCACCTAGTCCGCGTAAGACAACCTTGATAAAGTTGTCATACGCCCGAGTGTCATGGTCGAGCTGCGCGGCATGTTTGGTGCGCAGCTCATCGAGAGCCGCGTCCTTTGTGGCGCGCAGTTCATTGTAGTGATCACGCAGTTTCTCGATTTGCGACTCGGAGTGGTCGCGCAGCTTATTAAGTTGTGCCTCGTAATCGTCCAACCGTGCTTGCAACCTGGCCTTGTCGGCCTCGAGGGCTTTAATCCTCTGGTCTTTGGTTTGAATCAACGGTCCGATAAACCGGTTGTCGAGGAACTTGTTTCTCGCGTCCCGCTTATTACGAAGGGTACGCAGCTGCCGCTCGAGTGCACGCTCGCGAAGCGTGCGCTCGTCAAGGAGCGTGCGTTCCTGGTGCTGCAGCTGCTTGGCGCTCTCCGCTCTCTGCAGCTCCAATAGCTCTTGGGCGCTATCCCTCTCAGTCCTGAGGCCGTCCAGCTCAGTCCTGAGGCCCTCAAGCTGTTGCACCAGGCCCTCGTTTATCTGGGCAACGCGGGTAACCTCGTCGTCCCGGCGCTTGAGATCGTCTCCGTGCTGGCGTTTGCCTCGCTCGCGCTCGTTGTACACGGCTTGGAGTTCGTCTTGGAGCTGGTGTTTGCGTCGATCCAGCTCGTTGTACTCAGCCTGGAGATTGTCCCTCGCCTCTTGACTCTTCTCCAGATCCTTTTTCATAGATAGTAGAGCAGGGACCATCATGCACGCGGTACGCGACGCGATATTGAAACTCCTTTTAAGCGTCTCGTTTCGCCCTTTCAACATGGAGATTTCCGACATGTGCTTCTCGGAAAGTGTCGTGAGACGCTTAATTTCACGGTCCTTGAGCTCGTCTTGGCTTGGAGTTGAGGACGAAGATGTGCTGAGAGGCGAGTCGGGGCGATTCAGAGACTGGGTATGGTTAGTAATGGACTGGGAGAATCACCCATCGTACAACAACGCATCCTCGGCGGG